>JTDE01000956.1:100715-123961 GCA_014338405.1 Paragonimus skrjabini miyazakii
ATCCAAATCTGTGGAAAAGTCTAAAAGTTCCTTACATCAGCTGAAGAAAACTACGTCACTTGACAGCGCAAAACAGCGTATCACCACTAGTTTGCCCACAAACATACCATCCTGGGTTAGCTCTCAGCTATTACAAGCCATGAAAATACCGGCGCTCGTTATCAAACAATCCGAACTGTGGACGGCTATCCGTGATCGTTATCCTAAGGTGAGCTGGAATTTACTAAGAGCCTGGAATCAGTTGAAGTAAGATAATAATGTGGCTTCATTTCTAACTGACACCTGGCTGTTATCCACAGAGCTGTCATTGTGGTTGATTCCTTGGCTAATCTTCGTTGAAACAATTCATGGTTGCAGTTAAGGACGTGTGGACTAACTGCACTATTAGCCAAATGAAGGTTTTTCCTGGGAAGCGGAGGTTTATTGTTCCATCAGGGGCTAGGTTTATTCCTATAGATGCGTGTCATATTTTCAGTCGGTTGCAAACTTGAACAGTCCTTTTTTGAACGTTCCGAATTATTTTTCCCAGGCACCAGATGTATCGAAAGTGTCCTGTTCGGTTTGTTCACCATAAAACCAGGTTCGAGTGACAGGCCCTTGCACCAATTCCGAAGTGCGCAATCTCATGACGGAAACTTTTGATTGAGGCCATGAATGAGGTATTTCAACTCGTATGAATGAGCTTTACTGCATTTTTCGTTTCGACTGGATCAGTTATGACGTACAAACCTACAGAGGTCTCGTTTGAAAAAGTGAGCTGGATGGAAAATTTGTTCACTACCAGAGTTATTTTCGGTACACCCGACAATAATTGAGTTTTCGGAAAAATATATAAACAAGTTTAGTCAGACTTATCCGCTAATGCTATCATTCAGTCACTTTTTGAGCGTGAAGATATGCTGATTTGTTTCGTATAATGTTCCACGTTTTCTTTTTTTATTCTGGAAACGAACTCCTCTTAAAAATCCCTAACTTAGGGTCGTTTAAAATATGGTTAAATTGCTTAAGGATTCACATTTTGTAAACAGTCCATAATATTTTCATCCATAACTGTTTGCTACTGACAAGGATACATTTTCAAACTATGTGAACCAGTTATAAATTTTTGACTGTTTCAAGTTAACGAGACACTAATCAATGCATTTATGCGCAAGTTGCAGGTCGTAGATGGTTGTTACATCGACGAGGTTCAAGTTTTTGGTTGTGATTTGGATTTCGCCTTTGTATTCATTTTTATATGCCTCACCCTATTGCCATTAGTCAGTTATCTCTCTATTCTTTATACGTAATCTGTTGTTATGGAAAGCAGCTCAATAGAGTAATAATTTTTTGTCCACCTCATAATTAGTCTTAATCTATTAAACACATCACTCATTCGACAGAGACTCATGTGTTCTATGCAAAATTTAACCAATAAGCATTTGTACCGATTGCTTGCAGGTTGTTTCAATTCATCCACTTGGTTTGGAAAATGTTACTGCTGTTGCTGCTAGTCGGATATTTCTATATCTGGTCAGTGGGAATAACTTGTTTGGCATGTAGCTGTATCACACACAGACAATACACCAAAATACCATAATCACCAATCGCTCCAACATATCAGCCGTGTTTGTTTAGTCTCTCTCCAACTTGATTGTGTTAGTATTTCGTGGGTGGAGCACATGGTGTGATGCCCCACAGACGTGAGTGAATTCGTGTTTGTTGGCATACCTTTTTCTAACAGTTCGTCTCTGTTGTTACTGGGTCTGTGGCCTACGGGCGCCTAAACAGATAACAGAATAACGGTTAATAAAACGGCGGATAACGGAGTGACAGTCAACGGTAATGAACAACGGACTACGGAGTATACACGACTAATTCGTAACTCCCCAGCCAACCCAACCACCTGAGGCCAATGCGTGGACACAGAAAAAAGACTGGCCTCCAGACACAGCCTTTTTTGCGTCACTCATTCCGAAAGCAACACGGTCACAAATTAGATCGTATTTAAAGAGTTTGTGACCAGTCAGAAAAAAGGATCAAAAGGTGGACCAAACACAGATCCTTACAGTACAATGATGCCCCAATTATAAGGCAAGCGTGTGGACGGCGTGCCAGAAATTAGCACAAACGTTGTGAATGCTCGTGAAGGGCGAAGTGGTACATGACCGTGCCGACTACGAAGTTCATTTCAAACAATAATGAGTTAGACCATTCCAAAGACAAATCAGACGGTATGTTCGAGGAATTGGATTCTTCCTTGACAGTCTCCTTATTGTCCAGACGGTTTGTGTTCCACATCGTTAAACGCCATTAGCATGGTTAGCTTGATTCTGCCTAGTAACACATTCTGCTAGCAGTGGTTCGACTCAATTTCACGGTCCTTAAAAATCATATTGAACAAGTCATGGCAGTACCAACAGTGTCAGAAACACCCATCTAGAATATTGTTTGTTCTAAAACCAACATTGCACAGTGATTGATGGATTTAGCTGACGGGGTTATACCAATCTGAATTTATTCATTAACCAACCAGTTCATTGGGTGTTGTCAGGATCGACAATAGCCAAAGCCATAGTACTCATTGGCATGGTGTATATATATATATAATATATAAGTGAATAAGTACAGATGTACGAAAGTATAAATAGCAGAAATTCATACAGAAGAGCGAATGGTCCTACGAACACAGGCTCACAATTGGCTGCGGTGCACAATAGTGCTCGAAAGTGCATCCAGCCAATGATGTGTACGGTCGTATATTCCAAGGCGTGCATTTGTATAATCTATATACATACATATATGTGACTGAATAAGTCATGTCCAACCAACTAAATGGAGTGCGTGAAAGTAGCACAACTATGAAAGTCACTCAGCTCGGACACGTGTGCCTGCTATTATTCAACTGTGTATTGTCATCAAGCTCAACCAGTGAATTCGTTGTCCACTACACAAACTCCTTTAGATCAATAAGGCCTGTTTCTGAGTTTTGCACCGTATCTCTCTGCAGATTATAACGGCAGCAGTCTTTATCTCGGTCAGTTTGCTCTCCTACGATTGCCAGAGATATGAACGCACAGGTTGATTTGTTGGTTGAACTGTACAGAACCTTCCTTTGTTGATACATTTTGGTTAGTATCACGAATACCGATCAACGGCTGTTGCGACTTTTCTCCGAGTACAGATTATTTCTACCAGGCACTCTTGTTGAACATTTCGGGACTCACTTGACACACTTCTTATCCGGACCAGCTTTGATCTCAGATAAACTGCAAATATTAGTAGTTATAGAGTCGGTGATTCCATTCAGGACTGTCCATCCTATCGGAACATCTGCGTAAATTCAATTTGAGCGCTGCATCGTTTTGTTTTTAGTGTATTGCATGCTGACCACAGCTGTTGGCTGTGGAACAACGGAATATGTCCGTGATAAAGTACATATATCAAAACAGCTTATAATGTAAGTTTTACAGTTCATACCTTGCACATCCCCTCTGCTACTAGCTTCGAAATTCTCGAGTAATACATGCAACAGGCAGTGTGGCGTACAAAACGGAAGATTGTGAGCATTGAGTCCATAAAAAATTCTTGGAATTCTTACATATCAACCAGAATGGCTTCTGCTACATTCCACCTAACAAGTCAATGTAGGATATCTATATGAAACTTAAGCATAGCCTGACCTTCACTTCTACACTTTCACGTCTTGGTCTGCATGTTTATAAGCACATGCGAGTTAAGGCTGCGATTACATGTAGGTTCTCAAATGGTGCTCAAATGCTCAACATCGACTAGGATTACTCTTTGTTTGTACTTCTCAAAAAGTGGCTAACCATTAATCGAAGCTCGATCCGGTGGTTTAAGTTGATATGGCTGGCGAAGAATGCCTTTATAATCTACGATCAGCGGGTAATAGTGCTTATATTCAAAAAGTGCACCAAGAGATCTTGAGAATCACAACGGAATTAGCTTGACAGCACCCACAGCTAGGTCTTTTATACTTAATCAATCCGCTGTAACATAAAATACAAACACCGGGAAATAATTGCCTGGAGTTTACCCAGGTCAGTGATGAGTGGATCGTATATTCCCTTTTCGTCACCTTCTCGACCAGCTTCATAAGTAATGCCTTTTTTCTGATAGTTGTGAACAGTGGTGGTGCTGGTTGGTGTTCGTAGCTCAAGTTGATGGTTTTGGTATTGGTATGTTCGCCGATTTTGGCATTTACGTTACAAACGTTTCATCATCAAGCGAGGTTACATCATCAGTGCGTAATTGTTTTAGCGTATAGTTTTTGAGCGTGAAGTTTGGTGGAGTTCGATGGATGCCTGTTCTTATAAAGCAGAGTGAGTTGACCAGATCAAAGACCCATGAACTACAGGAAATAGCCAATCGGACACCGAGTTACAGTTCAAATGCAACAGGAATCAGTCAATGGTAGGTCAGGTCAAAGGTCAAAAACAACATAAAACGACCAACCAGGATTCAGATCAGAACATCGGCTCACTATGCTATATAAGAGCAAGCATCCACCGAACTTCACCAAACTTCACGCCCCAAAACAATACATTGAAACATTTACATACTGATGATGTCACCTCGATTGGCGAAAAAACATTTGTAACCTAAATGCCAAGTTTGGCGAACATGCTAATACCAAAACTGTTTTTCTTCTCTACCATAAAATTACACTCGCCTCGTTAGATTGGTTCATCTCTTTGTACAGTTTAAACGTACAAGCTTGCCAGGCAAGGCAAATTTACTATCGGCTCCCCGTTCTCAGTTATGGTTAGGATTCGCAGGACTTGTCCATCAGATTCAACCACAAGAGTGTCGTGCATGAAGGCTGTCCACGTTTACCATCTTTGTTCAGTTTGTCATAGATAATATAACGGGAAGCCGTTTAGGGTGATCACAAATTGTGGGTGTGGACCGCCTACCTGCTGTAATAGGTGACTGATTTTCACTGTGTAAAAGAGAAGATGTTGGGTTTTAGCAAGCAACACAGGAAACGCCAGTCAGTACAAACTGTAGTTTGTGTTAGTGTGTGTGTGTGTGAAAAGTTAAGTCTATACTTACACGTACGTATGGTATTTTCTGACATGCACCCTTAGCTTCCGGCGCTTAGTCTGCGCATACACTTGCACGCTTCGACAACGCTGATTGTCAAATTCTGATGCCGTCTCTTAGCCTGCTCAAACGTGACGAGAAAAGGGCACGACCCGCGGTCTCAACCACAGTGCCCTTTTACGCATGTGCATCACGTCTGGGCGTTGCACGCCTGAGTGACGTACACTAGATAGCATCAGCTATTCGGTCAATCAACTTGCACGACTGTGATCTGCATCAGTCCCCACCCCGAGTACCACAAACAGCTGCGGAAAAACGTAATCAGTGCGAACTCGCTCTGAGGCGATTTCAATATCAGTACAGAGCCATTGATGATGGGATTTAGTATGGTAGAACCACTTTGTCCGGTTGACTGGTAGCAGCACTTCGATGGTTTAAATCACCTTATTGTCGAAATCCATACGTCATCACTGAATCGCTTAGTCCTGAGTCCCTTAATCTACTCTTCTGTCTGACTTTTTGCGACGAAATCGTGTTCCATTAGTTTGACTTCTGCATTCGAATTGATTACCAACTTTCCGTCTATGACAGTCATTATAGCGAGCTCGATGGGATTGTATTTAGACTAATACAATGACGATTAGTTAAGATTGGTCGACCTGTTCTTCTACCTTGATCTGATGATCAAGCTTGTTCGTTGCGTAGATTCGAGTAGGACTAGGATTTCAGTTCTACTAAGTTTAACCATGTCGAACAGGTCAAAAGGGAAGCAGCCTCTCAGAAAAACAGTGACATTCGGAAGGCTGTAAGTTCCACTACCGACCACGTGGGAGTGATTAGGTCGAACGGCTCTGTGCATACACGATAGAGCTGTCTTCGTAGTTGTGGTGTAGCTGCCTTCCGAATAAGAAAGAAGAGGGTTAGGAGACTCATCTTGAAACAATATAATCATCGAATCGCAAGACGATTGATCGTGAGCGCAGGCGTATTTTTCATTACGGTTCAAAGTACGTTATTTGATCCAAATGTTTTATGTAACCTCGGATAAATTCATTTAGAATCAGACACTAATGTTTTATTCACTACCCCCTCAGGCTAAACAAGCTTAACAGTGCAAACTCAGTTAGATGTTTGAATCATTGTCTTCTGATAAGATCTCCCAAGAAAGCCCTATCTCCTGTTGTTTCGCAGGTCAAACTGTTAAGTCAAGGACTCGGAGTGGGGTCGCTCAGGTTAACTTCTTTCCTCGGCATAAACGAACGGGAAATACCAGAAATCACCATTCACTAGATAGTGACACTACTGTCGTTTTGGCTTGTTCACTGCATCAATCTGGAAGGCTGGGATAACTAGAACTTTTGTTCTGTTAGATGAAACTTTGTCAGATACATCAAATGTGAGCATTCAGGCAAAAGTAGATGCACTCATAGGGTTGGAAGTCGCACTACTGACTGTGGGAAAGTGCTTAGATAGTGGGGCACAATCTTAAAAAATACGCACAGCTGAACCATATTTATTGTGACAGCATTACTGTCTTCCGAATCAAGAAGAGGGAATTTAGAACTGGTAATCTCGTATGAAAAGGCATTCTGTGGCCGTCGGTTTATCATCCAATACGGTCGAAAAACAGTGGGCATAATCCCAAAACCTGATGTAGCTTCGAATACATCTACTGTGCACAGCAGTGCTCAGAATCATACATTAATGATTTATTCACTGCGCCCTCAGGTTAAACAATCCTATCACTGCAAACTCCGTTAGACTTTTAAAACATTGGCTTCTGAAAAGGTCTCTCAAGAATTCCCTATCTCCTATTTTCTTTCAGGTCAAAGAATTAAGTTGGGGTTGCTCAGGTTAACCCCCTTCTGCAGCATAAACGACCGAGAAGTATTGAAAGTAATCGTTCTCCAGACAATAACATTATTCACCCATTGCGCCCTTTCCCTTCTATTCTGCTCCCCATTTTTTTCTGCATTCCCGGTGCCGTCGGGTGATAATTGTTTTCTAGAGTCGAGATAACCGGTAAACATTGGCGCTTTCAGTGTTATCAGGCTGCATTAGCAAGTACTCTCTCAATTCTGGAGTTTGATGTTTGCTGTGTGTCAGACACGTGAATGTGCGTTTCTAGCACTATTATTCATTTGAGCTGACATCATGATAGCTGCCCATTAAAGTGCTTTTCTCTTCATGTTTCTGGTGGCGTCGAAGCTGAATCCGATAAGCAAGCTGGAGCGGGGATCGAATTGATTTGGAGGGCAGAGCAACGTTTACTGGACTGGATCTCGGTGAACTGTTGCTTGTATGGTGTCAGATTCTGTAAACTGAGCAAATTCCGTCAACTCATGTTAGACAATTGCTCGTATTCCTTAAATCAGCCTACGGTGAAGGGGATACTAATTCATATGCCACTAAGAATGCCTTCGTCGACATTTTAATGCAGATTGGACACTGTGATCATCGTGCTAACTGGCGATTTTGAATGCCGAATTTCCTGGTCTTTCCTCAGATAAGAAGCGAATTGGAGGTGTAATCAGTTTGAACTGAAGCGGTTTCTTGATTGGAGAAAGATCAGCCGATCGGTGTTCGCGCACAAGCTGCTACAGAGGGAATTATGGTCAAACTGGCGTCAGCCAATCATAGACGGCGATTAGCTGTCGTTGAATGTATATCTGTTTCAAACAACCTAGTTGCTCGATGCAGGGTCGTGGAACAACACAGCAACAAACTGGCCAGTCAAAACGCGAGAACGTTTGTAGCTCAATAGCAGTCGTAAATACTGTTTTTCCTCTGTAAAAGGTGCTGTTTTCCCAGTAAGTTGAGATTGTTTAGAGCCGCTCAGATTCCTATTCTGATTTTTCTCGATTGGGCAGCTCAGCACGCGACAGAAGGTATGTTTGGTGTACGAGCACAGCGCAGTCTCAGTGGTAGAAGACTATCACAACTATGCACATCTCACGGTCTCTGCATTCGGAGTACCGTCGCCCAACACAAAGGAGTATTGCGTCATATAGAGACTTCCCTGTGTACCTTAGCTGTGGGCTTAACTTGATCATACAGCACTCCGTTACAGGTGGCACCACTCTGTTAAAGACTGCCGTTCATATTTGGGCGATCATCTTAATTCATCTCATGCTGTTGTGCGTGCCCCTTCTTGTTGTTAACCCGGAAGTCGTGCAGGCATAAACACGAGATAACTAATTGTCATTCGCACGAACAATAACCTTTGCCTCTCACCCAACCGTACACCAATGGTTAAGAATGGGTATTCAGTTTCCCGGTTATTCACTACGCTGTTTTGAATCTTTCATTCAGATTGATTTCTGATACTTACTGGTGCTCTCCTATCTTGAGCTAAGTGCCCAAGCTTGCTGTCTTTATGTTGTTCTGATTTGGAAGATACAACGAATGGCCAACAACTGAGCTACAGTACTTCATTCACTGCTTTATCCACACCACCCTTGTAAGCGTAGTCAATTTCGTTCGCATGGAAGGGGACACCTAATTTAAACATATAGGATCTCGCATCAACCTCATCTCTCGTTTAAACTATGCGTTTATCTAATCCAAACAGCCATATAAGAGGAATCTCCTAAGGGTTTCACGGTTCAGCTTGCAATGAGCATACGTTTTGACGTCAAGATTTGTCGGAGTCAGGACGATCTAACAGATTCTGTTTTCAAATAGATTGAACATCACCCACAACTGATCGCAGCTGTCGAATTCCCATAGACATCCCAGTCGGCCCCTTCCGAAAAGAAGCACTAGACTCGAATTTTGCTCTCGTTAGAGCTCGTCAGCAGTGCATATCATCGCTACTGCCAGCCACGCCGTTCATTAGGCAACCCTGTTTATCACTGCGCCATTGACTTCATAGTAGGCACGACCGAATTATCATATGCGAATGCTCAACCACTTTCGTTTGCGAGTAATGATCAGGTTGCTTGATCGCCTCGATAGGAGACACAATAACTGTCCTGTTAGCTTCAATCGATGACCTCTCGACCAAGACTTCTCTCCAAGTTGGAATCATAGAAATCATTAACTTGATGAGCGATATTTCGATTACTGATGAGTAGTAAGGGATTTTGGTTTGCATATAGATTGAACGTCATCCACAATTTTTACACTACTGACGAGCTCTAATGAGAAAGAAACTCCAATCTAATGCTGTTTTTCGAAAGCAGCCGACTGGGAAGTCTAGGGGAATACGACAGCTGCGGTCAATTGTGGGTGGTGTTCAATCTGTATGAAAACGAAAATCCCCTACTACTCACAAGAATCTATTTCAACTGCATTGTCGATAGATACATTCAAATTGATGCGCACAAAATCGATATTTCGGACAGCCTAACCCTCAAAATCACAGCGATGACGTGAAGATGTGCTTGATTTTTCACTTCCTATTGTTCCGTGCATGTACTTGTAGTGTGCCTGATAGGCTGATAATTGGTTCCCACTCCGCTCGTTTTTCTTCAGTCCCTTATCATGCACGGTTTTATTATGATTGATATTTTTGAACTGGAAATATCATTCGATTTATCGTTTATTTCTATAACGTCCAATGTTGATTCAGATGTACCTAAACATTCTCAGCTTCCTCGGTTCTGTAAATTGATTGTGACTCCAATGAATCTTCCAGTTTGCTGATTAGGTGAACTGTCACACGGGGCAGTGAAAGCCGCAAGGAAGCTGTCTTGCTGATGACGCCTAACTTTCACTTACAGCTCGGTTGTTTGTTTGCAAGTTGTAGGCGCCTTTATGTTGTATGTTTGAACGTAGACGTAGCTATTTTTGGCGGTTAGGTCTCCTCCCCTTTCTCTTTTTTTCCTCTCTCTTGCTATATAGGTTTTTTCCATTCGTGGTTGTGTGGCAGTTAAGCATCAGTGTGAACCACTGATGTATTGTTGTCTATGATTATGATGATGAACTATCACACAAAGCAACATGCCTGTATCCACAACATTTCTCTTACTCAGTCCTGTTTTATACAAGCTTGTTTTGTTCCTTTTTCCTGTGAGGTATTCCTGGTCTCTATCATGACGGTGTACATCCACTCAAACCACAGTGTCATCCGGTCATGTTCGTAGTCTTTCAGGATTGAATGGGTATTCATACATGCTTTCCTTCTCTTTTATTCACGGCGATTCGAATGTTGTACACTCCAACAACTTGTGTTCACATAATCGTCGAGTCACCATCTCCACTTGTGTGCACACCTGTTGAGCTCCTGCTCTTATTATCAATATCATAAATACCACGGAAGGACTTTTATAAAAGCTCCTTTCTGTCATCAACTCCTCACACTCTTTTAGTGTAGTCTCTTTGTTCATTTGATTTTTCTGTTAGTCCCGCATGTTTATATTCCCTTCTCTAGCCGTCTACAGTGCCGGAGTTCTCGTTGGTTGTGTACTTTATTGGTTGGCAGTATCTACATTTCGTGCACATTGAACTATTCAAATAGCATTTGTGATTTTAAACACTATGTCCCCTTTAACCACTTCATCTGAGCAGAAAAAAGACATATTGCGATATATCAACATTTCACTTACCCTCATCAGTCACAAATCTAGAACACCTTAGTTATATACGTCATACAGATGAAAATAAACAGGGATTAGACACACATACAAGCACACCAAGTATTATGTAATCACGACCATGTCAACCCAACAGGTTGCCTCAACCACTTTTGGGCACATAACGTCGGTTGGTAAGTTCAGGTGAGCATCGCTTTGTGATTATTTTACCTTCTCAACCTACAACGTTTCTACGAATTTGCGAGATCATTAAATTAACCTTTCAGACTCATCCACTTGTTGTTTTATGTGTCCCGTTTTTCTTCACCAGGCTAAGCATCATTTCCTGATTTTACCCAACCAGTCCATACCCCGATTGACTGACGTGACACTCGAACATCTGCCCTTGCTACAGTCTATGCATCAAGCAGCTGAGGAGTTGGCACTTTCGTAAGTAAACAAAAACACCATTGTGTTTAATTTTCATTGGTTGACCGACACAGTCCATTGCATTCAGTTACGATCTCGATATCCAACATTTGAAATAAAGCGTATAACACTGTGCTCTTCTCCGCGTTACAAAAATGTCCATGCGGAATGCAAAAAAGTTTCTGATAAAGAGCTTCTTTGTAGTGAGGACACTGATCTATACGGTGATTATATCTTAGATGCTAAAATCCCAACTAACTGGGCACACGACTTAGTGAAGATGATAATACTGAAGCTGTCACTGCAGTAGGATTGCATGGTGGACATACTCGACACTGAAATCTTGACCCAGTATTTCATCGATGATCATACGTCATTCATTTCCTTTCTAGAAATTTCATAGTTGGGTATGTGGCCGTATGTGTATCTTACCTTGGTGTGGTTTGTGTATACTTCGAAAATTTCCCAGTGCTGTGTATAGCTTCAGAATTACTTCTGCTACACTGTTTGGTCTACGTGTTTGGTTTCCATTCTCCCGCCCGGTCTTCACTCTAAATCTTCTGTTATACCGTTATGCCTGGAGTAAATTAACCTTTCCATGCACCTTTCTGATCGACGTTCTCATTAGAGATACTGCTCATCTGTTGATGAATCGATTGGGTGCGTACTTAGTGTTTGCGTCTTCAAAGGAACGACTGAGCTACCAGAAGTGTATCAGTAGTGATAGTTAGATTCATGCGCTGAAAGTTACGTTTCTTGACTCGACAGACGTAAAATCATAAGATGAATATGCCAAATATTGTGTCTCATAGTGTCCATTTCAGTGTATCTAGAACAAAAACCTTCATCAGAAAGCCGGATTTGTTTGAACAAGTAAGAGAATCTTATTGCACTGTCCCAATATGAGTCTGACAGAATATTGCTTACGTCGGCATTCCCGATAACTGGAATCTGAGATTCATTATGGAGATTCATTTAAGATTAAAGTACTTTCTCAAGGCCCTGTTCATTCGCAACGTAGAGTAACAAAGGCCAATCTTCAAGAAAGAACCATTGTGCTTCAGAATTATGGAGATCTTAAACAAACGTTTTCGAAAGAGGCTGGTTAGAAAGTCTATCTGAATGCGAAGACTGCGATCGAATGTGAATGATACTCAACTTGAAATCAATCACATTTGGTTATTACAAATAACGCAACTTCATTCAATTGACTGTTATTGTATTAATAAACTACTGCTACTTAATAAGTTCTACAGCGAGTTCATAACACAAAAGTGGAAAATGATATACCACAGTGCAACGTTTCATTAATGTATACTGAATGAGACTTTGCGGTCGAAATATTAGCACTTTTGCATTAGAAACATTAGGAACTAATCTGTTCTTAATAATTCTGTCAAATTATCCCATCAAACAGGTTAACCGCCTATGCGGACGATTAAGCATTTCCCACCCTACTAAAGACGCTTAACATTTCAATGAAAAAACTGGTTTAAAAACCGAACCTTGTACTTAGTCAGCATTGGATGTTTGGCTAGAAATAATTCACAAGAGGTTCGTCAGTTGGGAAAGGGTAAGTAACGTTGATTTAGATTAATCTTCACTTCCCCCTGCTGAAGTGTACTTAAGGGTTAGCCCTCCTTTCTGTTAGTGACGCGTTGATAAGTGTGGTACCCACTCGATGGTCGTACGTTTCACGCTTTTGCGTGAACGGAGTTGTTTCTTTTAATTGTCGTCAATATGTCTGTTGATGTATGCTTTTCACAACAGTTGTTTGAGGACTGTTATTTGTTCTCGAGTTTGAACAGGACACTCGGAATTTCACGTTTTATGCAACGATTAACCACACTGAGTTTATACTCCACATAACCGTGTCGGATCAAGGCGACATGGTTGAAACAGTCACAGTACTGGATGCGATATCCGTAATACAAGATACTGGACGTCTATTGTTTTGCTGCACTGCTATAGAAAACCGTGCTAGTCTAAGTTGATTGGGTTACAATAACACAACAACAACAGCAACCAACGGTGAATGGATCACGCGACTCTCTATATCTAGTGAACAAAATGATCCAGCAAAATGGGGTAGCCGAAGGTGGCACACTACTAACCAGTTTTATTAGTCTACAGTATGGACTTTCCGCCACTCTTAGCATGATCGATTTCCAATAAATTTGACCAAAACGTTTTGAGCAGTTTAACCGAACAGTCCATATAAAACCTGCATTTTAGTTACTGTGAAAAAGTGGTTCTACTTCTCGAAGATTGTATAGTCGTTCAGGTTGACCAAATGTTCTGTTATTCCAAACCTGCGATTTCATCTTTAAACTACGAACGTTATTTCGCGTTCATCCTCTTATCAGTTACTCGCCATCTCATTGAGTCTTGGTCCATATGCTTCATGCTGACCGTCTGTAATTATTTCAATTTAGATAACCATGTATGCACAATTAAATTAATCTGACAAGGAACTACTGAAATGATCGTACTTCTTTTTGTATATTCGATTGAGTGTGTTTCCTCTTAGCTCCGGTTGCCACATTAACTATGTACATGTTTTTCACTGACACTAAAACAGCAAATTGGTTTAACGATCCTTCAGTTGGCAACGGAGGCCGGCTGTGTGTTGTATGATGCGGATAGCTCATTGCGAAAAATGTGTATACATAGTCCATTCTGCATAGGTTAGACTTGAATAAATTGACTTCACTCGGTTTTGACTTGGACGTGCATGGCATCCGACTAGTTGCTCACGTGGGCTAATGAATGTTTTCTTGACGGATATGTACTTAAGCTGTTTAACAGTGTGTTCAATTGGCTTGATGTTTTTTCTCACTTAACAGGTAGTGTGTACGTGTTTATGGTGACCCAAAACATCCTGTGATAACCTCTATAAATACCCTGTTGTTGAGCTGGGTTCAATAGCGTACGGTCTAGGGAACTCATTCTTCTTATACTTGAGTTTACTGATTACAATGTCTAGAAGTGGTCTGTCACAAATTTGCTGTAAATATGTGTATCAGAATTCATGACTCACTGAATGACTGTATGTAACTCTGCGGTGTGTTCAAGATCTCCCCATGCGTTCAAACCAGTCGTAACCACCAACGTTCAAGCCACCGCCCATTGGACGAAGTACACTTCGACTTGACTACAACAGTATTTTTGTACAGCCGAACCATCCACAAAGGGTTTTTCGTCGGCAAACTTTGCAACTCTCATTCCTTAGTCCGAGAAATTATATTTGGCTGCCTGTATGTGTCACTAGATTTTCCATTCAATCTCATCTTACGTAAGTTAGCGAAAGAATTTCGTGCAGTATTCGCTGTATAGCTGTTCTCCAATAATTTTCCGAAGAATCACGGGATTCTTCGTATGTTGATCGGACGATTCTACATTTATTTCGTCTATAAAATATATCCCAACATTCTTTTTTGTCTACTGTTCACCTAGGATAATACTTATTAAGATGTGACTATGGTAGCCTTTTCGCTCCGCCGTAGCACACCAATCTGCCACACACACACACGTCACCAGATCGTAGCATGATAAGACACAAATACAAGTCACAGTTATAATTCACGTCGCTAGTTCGTGCGTAACCGTTGCCCATTAGTAGGCCTATCATGGTCGATCACGTGACCTTTCAAATTAGATAGGTTTCAACGACGTTGGTAAAAATATCTGACTTGCGGAGCCTGTGCACATTCACCATATATGACCCGTCCTAGTGGTTTCTTCTGGGCAATATTTTTTGACGTAACTGTACCTATACAGTTGCAATGAATTTATGAGGCAACATTTCCAGATATTCTAGTAAGTTGTGACCTAATATGGTTAACTATTTAAAAAGTATTGTTAATATTGTGAAAGTCAACCTATGGCTTTTTCGTGAGGAATATAACTCGGTCCCACTGGGAGCGACAAAACTAAGAGACATTGCAATGATGTATTCCAAGCTCCAGGACAGTTCACCAAGTCTAATGTACTTCAGTGGTGAAGTTTTCATCTTAATCGCCGTTAGTTTTTAAAAAAAAGTTATCTTCATTCATTAGGGGCTATTCGTACCTGTGTCATACACAAGTATAGACGTTTTGTCTATTTTGCGGTCCCGGTCCGAAATTGCACTGACCTACCACATCAGTTAATTTATACTTCGACGTACTCGTCATTACCGACTTGCACGTGATGTGGGCACAAATCATTTACTCCGTTAACTGGATGTGTTTCGCTATCACTCAGAACGAATTCGTGTTGCGTACACTTTAGTTATTATTGGTTATAGCTGAAGTGTTTTCTATACATGAACTTCGCACTGGCAACTGTGGCGTCCCTGAAGTGTTGTGTGTAAATCAGTGTTTGTGCTTACTGTGGTACTGAAGCACATATCCCTAAGTTGATTTTCTCACTATATGATACTTGTGCCATCCATGTTCTGGGCTTACAACTCGACCTTTTCCAAATCACATTAGAACCCTATGGGACCTTCAGTTAGTTCCGTAAAAAGTTCTATTTCTATGCCGTCCTCATGTTAAAAGATTTCCTAATGGAACGCCAAACACTTCAACCTCGTCATAAGCAAAGACTGGGAATTGGGTAGATAAGCGCTCTGGCTCACAAAACAAGTTTATCAGTTCGAGTTTAGTAAAGACTATACTTACCTAGTAAGGTGAATATTCCTGTTGGATTGTCAGAAGAAGTCGAGTTGGCAAACGGGTTTTTAAGATCCTTCAACCAGTTCCTTACACTTAAAATAAATACCGCGTACTGTATTACAAATGGTTGATACTCTCCATGTCGTTCGGAGGTCAACTGTACCTAACTCTCTACTGTTGGTGTGGGAGTGAGAACAACGATTCGCTCATCTGATGTAACAGTATAGTCAGTGGTTTCACGAATTTCTTCTAAACACAACATGATGCTACGTACCTTACTTCCGATTATCCGTAGATTTTGTTGTCGCATCAATGAGAACTGAACACATGGTGCGTGGTTTATAGTTCTGTGGTGATCAGTCGAGGTTGACACAGTAGTCTATTTTCTCGAGATTATCAGTGGCTCAGCTGTGTACTGATGATGTTGGCCCGGTACTCAGCCACCTCAGATGATGTTCTTTTATTCGTTCTAACAGCTATCTGGTTGTACATACTCTACCATACAATAACATGAGAAGGATTTCCAAAGCCTGAACACGGACGTATGTTCTATATCTTTACTTTTTCATCTACACGCGCCTTCCTCTTGTAAAAAAAACCTTTTCTCCCCGCTGATTGACCTTCTCGCACTGTCAGTTAATTTAATTGTCTATTAATTCTTTTTATCGTTCACTTGATCACAGAAACATGACGCGGTTTCCCTCAGTGTATTATTTACCAAATCGAATCTCACAAATGTGATTAATTCAAAAGCATCTGTTACTTCAGATAACCATTTCGTCGTCGAATTTATCAGAGTGCTAATCTACTAGTTCACAACTTCTTCAAGTGGGTCCATTTTACACGGTACATACTCAAAGGGAGATCGCGTTTACGTCTCTGTACTTGCGAATCACAGGTGCGAACACTGAAAATGACAAATTGCCGTACACTAGGCTTGACCAAACGCTCTTGTGGACGTGTGCTTGCGACAGCCAATAATACACAAGAGGTCCATCGATCGGACTTTAAAAGCTGACCGGACTTCACTCGGCTGAGACGTACCGCCCTTGCAAAGTGCATGTTTGTTGTGCACCTTAGACGATGGACGGGAGAACATTGAGGACTTTGAATAGAATAGTCAAAAGACACAAATTACGACGTGGATTCATTTCGCACACCTTTGTCAGTCGTAAACGTGTGACTAGCATGAAAACAAAATCAACAAGACTTAAATGAAACGATTAAAAGTACAAATCGGGCTGGATCATGATTGGTACTCACGGCTTTGATTAACGGACTTTGATTAACAGCAAACCGTCTGTCGACTAATCAGCGACTATACTATGTGTGGTTTAGGATATTTCAGCCAAGGAGGTTTTGGAGGCGTTCTCGAAACTCACGGGGATCAGTACTGGATGTACAGCGGTTTCCGTTGCTGATCTTGAAATTGGTCCTAAACATGAGTTTGCGAAACTGAACTTTATTAGCGAATACGCCCATCACCTGCTTGTCGATGGCAAATGGGAATGTTGCTTTTTCACTTCGACAGTATCAACTTACCACCCACTGATTGCCCTTTATATGGTCATCATTACTTCTATAGGGTATTGTGCATATCTTCATAGTTCGCTCTATTTTTGTATACAGTCTATATCAGTTGTTCTTGTACAAAATGTACACTACTTGTTTGAACTGATTCGATTAGATAATACACTTTTGATACATGCGTCTCATCAGCTTGGTGCTCCTGCTCCACCCATATCGGGATTGCCTATAGCGAGCTATTCAACGACTGCGTTTTGAACTGATAATTTGCGCTCGTACCTTTGTATAGGGCTAGTCATCCACACTGCATGAAAAAGGGTACTATCTGCCGTGCGAACATTAATGCTGTGTATGTCTTGTAAGCTGTGGCGAAATTCCCGGCCTGGAAATTCATGTAATGTGTCATCTTTAGTTCTCGTTTTCATGAATTCCTTTGCGGATATTTTTGTTTATATCAGTACAGCGATGCGTTTTTGACCAGACCAGATAAGAGAAGGAGGTTTCACGTATGGAAACTATCCACATTACAGGGCTCTAATGCAGTACTTGTTTGCAACTTGGGCAGTCAATCGGTAACTAGTTACGTATATCCAGTTCCGTATATCCGGTTTAAATTTAACTAAAGCTGAACTTTTTTGCAGTGGGATTTGTTTTCGCTTAACAGGTATGCCACATTACTAATCATTAATATAATGCCAGTGCTCAACAGTAATATTAATAAATTTTACTCTGAGCTTTTTAACTATTCCATCAGATCCTCCAGATCGTTTGGTGTGATTCCACATGACACAGTATATACCTGAGTCCAAATGTCCATAAATTTTATCAACAAGGCTTCGTAACCCTGGTTGTTGGTCACATGTCACGTGAACGCATGTTATTCCCGTCACTGGCTCGAACCTGGTCGAACACCATGTTGATCACAATTGGATTCCTTTCAAATTATTACTTACGCCACATTATTCGGTAGTATAATTTGTTATAATGCGCTACTATTCTTCTTGATCATTTACATTTCGTTCAGTTCTTCTCTCCTCCGTGGTTTAAATCATGATCTAAAGGTGATCAGTTGCTTCGATTGTTCATTCACTATATTTCTACTACAAACAGACTTTAAACCCACAGTGGTGGAAGTAGGATTGATAATGGTCTACCAGTTATAACTTTATGTTCAAACTTATGCCACCTTAATTGTGACAGCTAACCCGAGAATTTTCTACGTGTACTGTATGCACTTCGATGACAAAGTAAAAATTAACTAGGTTATGACTGATTGATTTAACAAACTATTGTACCGGAAAGTATTTCAATAAAGTAAGACCTTTACTTTTCAACTCTCCAGTCCTCCGTCACTCATTCGCTCACGTTTATGAACCAGAATTCCAGTCTACAGTGTAACGATGTTTCTACTTAAACTTTATGTGCAGTTCTGTCTGGTTCTGTTCATTTAACTGACGTTATCTGTCGTGGATTTCCACCTGTGGTTGCTATTCCGTTGGACCGATTTGGTTAAGTGATGACTCGTTCGACCTCTCGTGTTGTCCGTGATTCATTCGCTGTGAACTTTGCCGTTGTGTTGAGGTATTCGACTGAGTTTTGAACTAATCACTTATCCGACCAGGTCACCCAACAAACTATGGGTATCTCTTCTATTGACTTTTAAACTCAAATCCTCGTTTGGGAATCAATTGGTTGGAAATGAACCACTGATCACAGGTAACAATGGTCCCAGATCGATTTCCACAACGATAGTCAATGTTACTTGACAAGTAAGTAAATGGATATTGTCCTTACACTTGAACGTACCGGCCTATTCGTTTTCTTGGTACATATGCTTAGAAACGAAGCTTGGAATCTCCCAGATAGGCTACTTTTATCCATCCGTCATACGATGGCAAGATTAGTGGAAAGGTCATCGGTCATCCACTTCCGAATACTGCTGACATTTCTTAGCCCGCCACACGTGTTGCCGTATCGATCCTGGTATTAATGCCACAACTCAAAGATAGGTTTTCCTCGTGAGGAGAGATGCGTAAGGACGCCTCAAAATAGCTTTACAATGGTTGGAAACAAACCAAACAAACCGTCAACACTGTCAGACTGTGACTACTATAAACATCACGAAGTTGTTGCCATCACACTCTGCATTCTATGTTTGTTCATGTAACTCAGTTCATGTAGAACGTTGACTCCCCTTAGTCACTCATCTATAGACCTATTGGATGCCCGAACAAATTTGTACCACTCGATTCTGACAAGCGTGTTTCTCATGGTATGCACTCATCCAATTCTAACACATCCATTGTCAATCTCACCCTTCATCAGTAGCTTATGCCCCAGCCCACTATGTGCCATTTAAAAACTCAAAACTTATGCTGAGTTTCATATATAATTTTTAGATATTGCATACAGTTGTAAATAGCTTACTAGAATAATCGAGAACAACTGCTTTAAAAATGGATTTCCTAAATCGATTACTTCCGTCCAACGCAGCATGGGGCCACTCCCTTCCTCAGTATACATTACACTCACACCAACAGACCATTATCAGGTTACTGAAACACCACTACGTTTTCTCGATGTCCAGTAAGATAAACTACAGATGGTACACTCTTCTTCTCGCTATTGTCTACTGTGTGATTATCACATTTATGTTCAACTCAACCATGCTCACACCGTTATTTTCGTGTGTATACAAAGGCTCCTCAAAACTGGATAAAATCTTTGTTCTTCAGCTGCGGAGTGTTTCGTGGTTGTTCTTTCTTTGTACTGTGCACTTTTTCAACATTTTTCGTTCTTCTGTGTGCTTTTCCAAAGGAGGTCACGTTTTTGTGCTATGTCTGTGTAAGTGACAAATCTATCGGTTGATTTTCTTACGAAAAAATAACAACTGGACGTCAACGTGTGACTGTGTTCGTCTTTTCACATGTATGATACTCTGAAGGTTCGCTGTACGATCCTCTACTCTCAGAGTTGCCATTAACATGGTTTGAATCTGATTTTTGCTGTGACTATCAGACTATTCACAAATCTGTAAATCTTCCCGAACTACTTGCGCATCTCATTTTCTACCAACCGGGAACTTACCACACTTCTGCGGTTGTAGTACATGAAGTTATTCCGTCTACATTTCTCAGCGGTTTCATCAGTTAGTTCATTTCGTCATTGTTAGTTTATTCGAAGATTATTTTATACTATTTACCAGTACAAGTCTTTTCCTGTCAGGTGACCACTGTTGTTCCGTACGTGCAGCCCTTTCGATAACAATGGCGTATCAGCAAAGTTGTATTGTCACACCAAGCTTCTGTGCTTCTCAGCGCGATAGTTCAACATGGTACCGTAAACCAATAATTCCCCTGAGGTTAGGCTGGGATGGAACCCTAGCTGATGTATGCAATGGGTAGTACATTTTGATTGTGTTTACCACTTTGCCGATCCGTAATTGCCATCGAAATTTACCGTTGACCTGTTATCCAAACCGTACTACTGAGTTCTTCCCTCCTAACTGGTCCGAATGCTCATCCACCTTTTTCCTCATCTGTTTGAGTCGTTGTTAGTTTCCACCCCAAGTGGTGGATAGGATCAAGCATTGTTGTTCGAACAACTCGAACTAGATGTGAATTGTGTATATTTCCCGATCTCGACTCGCTGCGCCCTTAAACTACGTGCGGTTATTTTCAGAATCCGCCCTCAGACCGTTGGTCTTTGTCAATGAACACAGAGCGCGGTGAACTTGTGCTGAGTCGGGTGACTCATTGGAGGTCATGCATAGTATTGACTGAGAAATGGTGACTGGACAACTGACAGGTTTACATCAGTGGTCGACTAAACAATAAATACTGAGATAGCAATGGCAAAAGCAAGTTGCCTTGACAATTCTGAGCACGTTAACCAAAAGTATGACACGTCTGAGCAGTAGCAACGCCCTTTAAGCCCAGCGCACAAGCTACGCCGGATTTTCCATTCAAACTCCACGCGAGAAACAAGTGGTTTCCTGGAATCGAGCAAGCTTAGCCATAATTACTGTTGTGAACTAAGAACTTGGACGGCACAAGGATCGTTCATTCAGATACCTAGCACATCGCCTCGAATACGAACACCCATTTACACATGACACTTATCCCTGGACACCACAATCACCAATGCCAAGTCCATGAGTGGAAAACACTATTTATCGCCAGGGTGCATTCCAGTGTTCTTTCTTGTATTTCACCTCGGTTGTTTCAATACCTAAATGCGTACCTCCGTCTGACTACTGGCGAGTAACGTAGTGTGATCGATCATCCTCACTGCACTAAGATGGGCTGAATAAGTTTTCCTGTTATTCGGCGGCTCAGGGTCAAACATTGTGTCGAAGGGAGACATACATTGCAATCGATATCCTTCTCCAGCAGACAACTTAAGGTACAGACTACCACCGTTGTGTTATAGCTTACCCGGTCTACTTTAACCTGATTGCATTGTCATGCTGCTGAAGGCGTTATGCACAAACAAACCAACAACCTTAAGTCGCCAACTAATCGATTTATCAGTTGTTTTGGCACTAACAACATAACAATCTAGAAATTCACACTCCTGGACTGGCGAAAGTAGTCAGCCGTGTTTAGCCCTTAAAGGTAGGTTCCGTTGAATTGAACCAAATTACGGTTGTGTTAGGGCAGGCAACAGCCTGAGTGCACTCGGTCGTACTTGACACTCGTCCTCACATCGTGGCAACTCCTGTCGCTTGCACTAGTTGTCCGGCCCAACAACTAGTCTGTAGGGGCCCGGTAACAAAAACTGTAGTCCGGACCATAAGGCGGTCTGGCTTGGGCGGGTGTGACGTCTAAATATTTGATTTTTTTCTGTTCTCACTCCAGGGCAGACTAGCGAGCGACCAGGTCTGCTAACCGAGTCGGGCTAGTGGACGGGCGTAACACACCGCTGAAACCACAGCCAAGTTAGCTGCCTGTGTGGAGGGTGGGGGTGTAGGCGCATTTCCAGTCCAGTCGATCGGCCCCACCTTCCCGGTGTACTGGCCATCATGGCCCACGATCGATAAGGCTGCCACAGGCCCGTGTCAGCACTAGAACGAAACGTCAGCATGAGAACCGGCACGCCCTGATGCGTGCACATAGACGAAGTAAAAATACGATGTTTCCCTAATGGATTGTGCTATCACGATAGTTTTTGCCGAAACGCTACATGATAAAAAATCGCATTCAGGACCGAAACGGCTTTGAGAACTACCAAATGGTTGATCGAAAACTAACTGTGCGGACTGAAAGTTTAAATGACCGATGGCGGTTTAGAATGTACATGTGAACTGCATTACAAATGTCGCAAGGTGACATACGGTGAATCTTGATTTGTTCACCGACTCGAGTCAGGTCCATATCGTACTGCGCTGCGCGCAGCGTCTCGTCGCCCAATCCGTTCTCATTTTCCTATGCCTCCTCATCACAACGACTACACATGTCATACACCTGAATGCATCCCTAATGCGTCGTCACTACGTGTATCTGAGGTCGCCAGAAAGTTCATGGGTCCTTCCAATAGATGACCGAAAGTAACCGGGTTCTATTTAATTGTCCTTAAAAAGCATCTGCCTTTTCTGCTAGCTATCACTTTCGCGGGAACGTTCGAGACTGTCATCTTTCTCGAAACCTGTTATCCACCAATGTAAATTTGTCTGTTAACTTGTGAAGTTTCTTCTGGTCAATTTCGACTCTGCCATGAGCCGCATATGAGCAGCTTGCTAAAATTTGTTAATGTTTTGTCGTACTGGTTGCACAACAAAGTTAAACATACATCAAAACGTTTACATATTTTGACCTTGCTGATCCCAGATTCAGCGAAATTTGCAATGTGCGATCGATCGTGTGTTGGATGAGTGATATGAAGAAAGATTGTTAATGGATCTTTCTTTTTATTACGTGTTCAACCGTTTGGCCTAAAACTTAGAAGGGGAAAAGACATGGCAACATTGTTTATTAGAAGAGAGAGTCAAAATTAGGCTACAAGGTTCTGAATATATAGGGCGAAACGATTACCATACATGGCTGACAATACACAAAGCAAATTAAAG
>JTDE01000956.1:125292-142149 GCA_014338405.1 Paragonimus skrjabini miyazakii
TGACATCTCTTTTTGAATACGCTGATGGTATTGTAATTGAGAGTTTACTTCCCATTGACTGCTCTTCACTTTTGTAGGACATTTTTTTGGTAGGCTTGATCGATCGATCGATCTGTTTCTCATTTCTTTGCTTTCAATGCTTCTAGCTATTGGAATGTTTCGTTTTCGCTCTTCAAGAAAACCGACTTTATTGCCATTTTTCACCGACTACGACTTGTTTTGTTCATAGAATTTTATTCGGGATTTGTTTTTTTCTAACATCTGGTCGTTACGTTATCTCACACTGTTATCTGAATAGTTCATTTGATTTTTGCTAAGCAGGCTATCTTTTCACGCTTTCAGAGCTTTACACACTGACTTATCGTTTCATTATCACGTGTGTTCTGTTTTGTTAATCATGCAGTTCTCCACTGAATTTCCAAGTACATCTTGGAGGAGAAATATTGTCTATTCTTTCTACATATTTGTTTTCTTTTTAGGCACAATATTTTCCATCACATGCTAAAGTAATTCACTTTGGCGTATTAGAATTCTCATGTTAAAATCCTGGATGTGATGGGAAAAATGTGATTGACCTAACTAACTCAAAAAGACAATCAATCTTTGCACTAGTTACTTTGACCGAGAATATGGTACGGGTTATTCCGGGGTGTCAATGGATTGATCTAATCGAAACGGAGTTAGCGGTCCAATTTGAGTATAGATTATCCGATCCTGATCATACTAATTCATTAAACTGCGGGCCCCAACTGTTCCTTTGACCAGTGTCCATGGATCTCACCTCCAATGGGAGTAAGCTTTGCGGTCATGATAGACTTCGAGCTGTATTGTAAGAGTGAACCAGTCTGTGAAAACATTTCTATTATCCCTCTACCACACATGGCTGGCGGGGGCAAATACACTGGCCTCAGTCCCGAAACACGTAGGTGTACTATGGAAGCATTAGAAAAGGGCGATGACTGACGAACGGCTGTTCTTCTGAACGGAGTCAAACGCAATGCCGTTTACAAGTGCATTCATGTAGATTGCATCAGTTATGAAACTAAACTTTACAAAGAAAGTAGAAGCAGGATTCTAACGGAATCAGAGATCGATATGTGACTACACGTAGGTGTACTATGGAAGCATTAGAAAAGGGCGATGACTGACGAACGGTTGTTCTTCTGAACGGAGTCAAACGCAATGCCGTTTACAAGTGCATTCATGTAGATTGCATCAGTTATGAAACTAAACTTTACAAAGAAAGTAGAAGCAGGATTCTAACGGAATCAGAGATCGATATGTGACTACAGTAGATTTCCTTGGACCCGACGATTACATTGCAATTTTTGAGATTCTGCTTCAAACCTGAGTTTGAGGAGGATTTATTGATGACAATGATTGGTCGATACTTGGATGGTCGGTGCATATTTGTCAAGAGACTGTGTCAACTACCCATTGGCATGAACTTCAATGAGAATCTGGACTTACGGGGACTGTTTACTTATCGACTGATTGGATGTTATGCAAATTCAATGACTAGTTGCTGAATTGATGATACGAACTTCAACTCGTTCTGTACGATGTCAGTCGAACGTTTATTAAAGGGAACGAGAGCATGGATGTCTGTAATTAATTGCCGAAACCGTAATCTCTATTTGATTGGAGCTATGGCAACAGACGCTATAGTAAGCTATACAACGAGGAGTGGAGGATACAACAGCAGCCATTGTAAAGGCTGGCCGCGAACCCTGCTAGATCAGATGAAGATCAGTACATCTATCTCAGGAATTGTGCTGATGTGCGACAACGCACCATATCACATTGATCTGGAAAGGGTGTTTGCTGAAGAATGATATAATCAAGGACAACTGTCACGACTGTCACCAATGTTGAATTCGACTGAGAATGTCTGGAGCATGGTAAAAGCAATAGTTAAAAGGTGAATGCAGGTTCACCACGAGACGATAATAAACGGAGATCCTCAGGATGTGCTGAGTTGACAGGAGTGGAGAATGCAAGCTCTGGAACGAGTAGTCATTTCTGTCATGTATGACCTCACCACAGACCATTGCACTAGATTGTTTGGTCATTTCGAACGATGCTGTATGCAGACGATGAACAGTGAGATTATGAGATTATAACCACAAACCCTCATCTTCTCAGTGAACGAACAATGATCTATTCAGAGCAACCACAAATTGGTTTGCACTTCATATATGTTGGAAGCTATTCCCGATTAAACTAAAGCATTGCCTATGAGTGTGTCTAAGTTACGTTAGATTTTCGTTTTCCTGCTGAACACTTAAGAACAACTGAGCTACCCTCATATTTTAGATAATTCAATGTTTTACGTTCGTAACTGAAAATATTAACCAAGTTGTTGGCACCTCGCGATATGTCTTCTTTCGTTATGGGCTCGACGGTGATTTTGAGCGATTTATATGTTACTGGTTAGTAGTCGGAGATTTTGTTAATTTCAAGTTGAACCTCAACCACATTTGATCCGTTTTCGCATTCGAATAGACTTTGCAGCCAGCCTCTCGAAAAGAAGCACTAGATTTGAGTTTCGCTCTTGTTAGAGCTCGTCAGTAGTGTATATCTTCGCCAAGGTTAGAACTTCGGCCATGCTTTCATGAGGCAACCGTGTTGACAATTATGCCATTGACCTCACATTAGGTTGACTGAATTATCATAACTGATTTCTCAATCACTTTTGCCTGTGAGTAGTGATCAAGTTGCTCGATCGTCTTGATAGAAGACACAGTTACTGTCTATTAATTTCAATCGATAACCTCGCGTTCAAGTTAAGATATATATAGTATATATATATATATATAGTATACTTTTTCAATAACGCTCCAACGCAGTCAACACCGAGAATCGTGTGTACACATAACGAGTCGATTGTCAAACCCATGCCTATTTTAATTTTGGGTCTGAGCGGCCAAGTCGGTGCACATTGCCCCTCACTATTTGTTTAGACTGTCAGTATGCACAATTTAATGTACGCCTTACACTAATTGACTGCTGGAAATCATCGTGCCCAGTGTTTTGTCTAACAGTGTACGAAATATATGTCTTGAGAGTACTGATGTTTAAGGATGGGCACTTGTAACCGAGGTCAAATTTGATTGTTGGACCACCCAAGCACATTTCCAAATGTATCTCGTGCCATATTGGCTACTTTGCTCATTTCCCGACACCTTACTGCGTGCGGCAATTTCGCTGCTGCAATGATTCTCCTCGTCCTCTTTGTTTCTGCACTACTTCAGCTTACTTTTATTTATTTCGCATGATACAAACTAAACCGGTCATTTGTTTTTACTAAATTATGGTTCACTTTTCAAAACCTTTGCTAGTTTACTGTGTAACTTTTTTTGCGAACAGTTTAGCCGTTGTAGCCGTGCATCCGTGCTAAATATCCGCTTTGCAGATACCCGAAGTTTTGTAAAGTTGACTAATTGTTTTGTTTGACTTTAAATCAATAATGTGAAACGAAATGCCCCATATAGTTTTCTTGTTACTTACTTCGAAGACCGCCTTATCAACATGATATTGACCTGTTTAGATTAAAAGTGTTGTATACGCGCCAAGGCTGTCTGTATGCCCCACACTTGGGTTGAGATTCAAGCGGCGTTCTGATTGATTGCGCCTTCGATGACCAACGTCTCACTCATCCACGCACATAAGGAGGAGGCTACCGCTTGTGAATGGGGCAATAAAGTTTGTACTTCTGAATCGCGTGTTCTATCTACAGCTGTTATTGCCTGCACCCAAATAGGACCATAACAATAAGTGCCAAATACTTGAGCTTCAGTATAGAAGTTGTCTTATGGCGCATAATAATGATAGGGTTTTCTTGATAAAAATGTGAGATAGGCTTCATAAATTTTATTTTGTTTTACCCCAAGCGCCTCTGACTGTTTGTAGCGAGCCACTCGCCAACTGATTGTGGTTTTCTTCCTTCTTTAGACAGCATCTTTTAGTACAGTTTCCTTTTATACTCGAGTCTTGCCGGTCACTTAACTACCCATTCTGTACAAAGTTTCGACGGTATTCTAATTTGCTGCAACTCTATTCGCCGGTCTATTGTGAGGTGTCATTCATGCTCTGAAGACAAACAGTCCCACCAAATTACCGTGTTGTGTCTGTGCATCCAACATCTGCTTGAACCACTGCTAAATTATAACATTGATTGCCACCCCCACTGATATAAGTCAGTCGTTGTTACGACGTGGTACTATACAATACAGTACAAGAAACTAACGTCGATCAAATCTAGTCACTGTGTCCTGAGGAATTTTGGAAAAACGGGTAAGTTCTTACAACTGACAGCTATGGTGCAAGCTACTTAAAAAATCGGGTCTACAATTTTCTTGCTTCTGTTTAAAAATGTGCTTTTTCAGTGTCAGTATATTTGTTGGTGATGGTGAATAAGCCAAACGTTTCGGGGTGATCACTAGGTCCTGCTTCTCGTGGGACCTGTTAAGTAACGGTCACCTCACCGGTAAAACTTTATAGTCAACCTGAAGACTGGTGCGCCATATGTCGGTTCGAAATCTCTTCTGTAGACAGAACAGACCATAGTACTAGTTGTTCATTGTTCTAAATCTGACTTCTCTTAGGAAGTTGAACGACCCATGATTGCAACTAACCGAACAATGTGAGTCCAAACAGTAAACATGGGTTTCTTATTACGACATTCGGTCTAGAATAGAAAGTTTACGACCGAAAGAATCAGAGAGAAACTTTTCTCAGTTTGTTCAGTTCATGGTGTATCAGTAACTGTAACTTAGAAGAGACCCAATTGCGAAAAATCTGGACTTCGGCTGGATTCGAACCAGCGACAGGAACAACATGCTCAAACACGGCAAATGCACTACCAGCTGAGCTACGAAGCCACGCCGGGAGCTCAGAAATTTCACATTTGGACCTAGTTTACCACTCAATCAACCATGTTATATGGAATCCACTAAATGATCCAGGTGATTGACTGTCCAAACAGGATTTCTCGATCATTTCACGCTGAAATCCATCAGCGCCATCGATGAACATTGACATTTCATTACTGATAAGTTGTTTGACTGAGTTAAGCTTTTGATGGGGCTTCGTAGCTCTGCTGGTAGAGTATTTGCCGCGTTTGAACATGCTGTTTCTGTCGCTTGAAACTTACAGACGTATTTGTGCAACTTTATCCGTAAGTTGAAATAAAGACATGAACGTGAGTGTTGACATTCCTATGGATCACTTTCGAGTAAGCCATACAGTTCCACAACTGTTAAGTATTCTTATTTTTGAGGAACCAGTCGATAGCCGAAGGTAAAATTGGACTTGGTTAACAGCAGTTTCGTTTTTTTGCCCTGAACTATCAGTATTTACATGTTTTGTGCTGGTTGTATCTTTATTTCACAGGTTTGCACCTAGTGACTTTCGAATCGGCTATCATTCCGTACCATCAATGCTGTGAGTTTGACTAACGTTTCATCACTGACAGCGTTTTACAACCAAATCTGATACGTGACCCCCTAACGTAGTTGAAAATGAAAAGTTTCCTCCAACTGTGTTCAATGATATCCCCCGGCCAACCTCCACAAACCCTTGTACGCAACCCATCCAGCCACTCGCTTGTATACTATTCATTAGTATCCCATGAAATTACTAACAATTTTCTGTCTCTTGAAGACAAGATGAAGACCTCATATAACACGTTCATGAAGCTGTTTTTATAAAAGAATTCTATTCATAACTTTTGTCATCACCTAATGGCGTATAGTTTCGATTCTTTTATTTTGATTTGGTTGTCTCGTTTTTGAAATGTAGAACAACAAAATCGCTTTCAGCATGTTTGCCTGAAAAGATGTATGCAGGGGACTTGGCTAGTACCTTTGATTACGAAGTACTTTCGTAGTAATACGAGAAGTTTGACAGTATTGACGTGGTCATACTTCATCGCACCAACTGTAAAAAGTCATGTTCAATTGCACAGGAACATTTGTGTGAAATCGGAGTCTGAATCCAGTCAAACATTGCCTTGTTTCGTAATTTGCGTTATTTACAACGGCAGTAACCACTGCTGAGGTAGAGACTCTCATTTGTCGGATCTTTGCTCTATTTTCAACTCAGTTATTTTCTGGGGGCCGAGAACTAGTTGTGAAAGTAGGCAGAACTGCTCATATTCATTTTCTTTGTTTAATCCTATTTTTCATTGTCCCGATGAACTTTCTTTGTGTTTGTATCGTATGCTACTTATAAGTAGCTAAACTAATTTGAGTAAAATACCCCTGAGAGATACCCGCTCATTTGTGTTCGCAATTAATCACGTTCTTTGCGTGTAACGTTTCAACAAGGCAGCCTGCGTTATGTGTTCCACTAACAGTGGATTTTGTCATGGAGTCCGTCTCACTAATTACTGTGTGCATGGTGTATGTTTGCTATTTTTTTGGACACAGTAAGTTGATCACTAAAATCTGGCAATGGTTAGTGAGATTTAACGGTGTTCGGATTTGCAAGCAAGTGACTTTGTCTGTCCACATCACGTATTTTGCCTTGCCTATTCTCAGTTTATTGTTTTTCCTTGGTTTAATTAAACAAGCAGCTACTATGTAAAATTGAACACCATCCACAATTGATTGTAGCCTTCGCAGTTAGATAAGCCTTTCGGCTGATCCACTTCGTAAGGAAGCACTAGATTCGAGTTTCTCTCTTACTGGATTGAAGTTACTGGCTCTGTTGAATTAACTGAGCATAGTTCAAGAGTTTGATGGAAGTTCGTGGATTCAGAGTAATTCAAAATGAACATCGCACACGTCAACCTAACTAGGAAGTCCTGATGACGGGGTTATCGATTGGATAGAACAGACTGATTCTGTTCATTCTCCTTTCGAAATGATCGGGCAAGCTGGACACTATTCATACAAGGTTGTAGTTGAGCGTTTGGATTTGATTATTCGGTCATGCCTATTGTGAGGTTACCGGCGTTGTGTGCTAATACGCTGGTCTCACAAGCATGGGGTTTAAATTCCGGTCCGCACAAGCATATGCACTACTGGTGTGCTCTGATAAGAGCGAAACTTGAGTCTAGTGCTTCCAGCCGTAACGCTTATCTGAATGCGAAGTAATGCACAATTTGAAATAATCTGAATCCTTGATTTTTTTATTAATCAACAGTCAATTGACCATTTTGTTCTAGCCAACTGCATTTACACGTGATTAGCACCGATTTCTGCTCGCCTTGTTTGAAAACTAAAAAGCACTGGAATTCGTTCAACACGGAATTTTTTATTCCATCTAACGGTAAGTATGGCTTGTTTTGATTTCAATCGATTTCATTCGCTATGTCATTGGTTTGTCTTCCCAGTGAACACGAGTGTTTTTGTACTGATTGCGCATATAAAATCGTCAGTTAGAGTGTAGACTTGATAGTATTCAGTACTTACAGATGCACCTGGTGATGTTTCATGTCAACTTTTTCACCAAGCTAGTAGCCAGCAGCTTCCAATAAATAAAAAATAAGTGTCTTTCTGCAATGTTTGTCTACTGCATATTTTTCTACCGCTCGTCATCTTTGCCCGAAGTTTATCATATTTTTCATTTATTTACCGTTCATGTACAAGCTTCTGAGAGTTGCGCTCTTCACTACCACACCTAACGTCAACCACCTGCAAGCTGTTCAGTTCTTGTACCAGTATTACAAACAAACGAAGCCTCGTAATTTGAATACCGTTATATTGCTTTTTGACTCTACTGTGGTCAAGCCCTGCTTGGCTGTGCTATAATGTTGCGGCGGATGCCTCAAAATGTCCTTAAATTTACTGGCCCCTACAGATCTAGTCATATTCGTGTACGTAGACATTCGTGATAACACAGTGGACCACGATTACAAACGAACGGACCATACTGATCATTTCCGGGCTCATTTGTCTAGTAACGAGAAACTTGCGGTGTCGTATTTTCAAAGTCAACTTGAGACAAACAATCACTTAATTTATCGGATGGACAAAACTGGCTTCTCAACAGCAGCGTTTTACAGATTTCCTTTCAGAGATAGCAGTAAATTTACTTTATGAAACAGTGCGATACATTGCGGTTGCTAACCAAAAACCGCAAGACAAGATTAGCGATAATGATGGAATGCTCTTCATTCTTTATTAACTTAGGTAAGAAATGTCGGAACTGACAGACAGTTTCGTTGTAAATAGTATACTACTCACAGGCGGCTTCAGGAACAAAAGGGCAAGCCCCAACGCCAGGAAGACGATAGACTAGAAGAGACTATTGGAATAGTGTGTACGCGCTATGGGAGAAGAGCCATCAGGGCGAATGACAACGTACTGCCACCCAATGTATGTGAATGTTCGTCAGCCCTGCAAATAAATGTACGTGTTCGTGGTCCCATGTTTAACATGATCCGTACGGGAGTTCGTACAATAAACGAATTTGCAGGCCAAGCGTCTTTTGCGGTCACATCATTACTAGATAGGAAACGACAGGAAGTCAATATTGGTTATTTCAATAGCGTCAGAATAGCGTATTTTCCGTATGAACTAATGGTAACCATCGATACATCTTGGTTGCACACATTTTCGAAGACACAAATGTCACCGTCGAGTTTGTTTAGATCCATTCCAGTAATGTATGAATTTTTGATTCATTGAATGATTACGTTTTATATCTGATACAGTTGAGAGTGATGTATTTGTCTCTGGTCATGCAGTGAATTGCGTGTAGGTGAGCCATCGTACGCCATTCATTGCCTCTGTCATAAACTGCACCTGCATGTATCGGGAGTGGTGCGACTGTACCTACGTCTGTCGTACATGATTGAATTTTGAATACTAAAACATTTTTGCGAAGCTGCTTGAATCCATGAGTGTTACAGTTCACATAAAAATCGATAACACTCGTTGGTTCGTCCTTCTCACCACTTTCGGGTTGTACTGTAGAACCAAATATAACCCTATGATGACCTCTCGGTCATTCTTTTGTTTACGTGGCCATTATGATCAGTCGAATTTTGAAAAAGACTGAAAAACGGACTCTGCCAGGCTAATCATGTTTGAATTTTGTAGACTGAACATATAACGGGGACATTTCAAAACCCCAGAACTAAAATTTCCTGCGTGAAATTTTTTTGTACTTAAACTAAAAAGGTAATACGGGGAAACTTGTTATTTCGCTCTCAAAATGATAAGATGGCATTGCAAAACACCGAATGAAAGGTGTCCAATAATGCAATTGTACAACAACAACAATCGCTGATTTGGTCAAGTCATCCTAGGAAGTGTGATAGTAGCTATAAGTTTTCTTGCAATGTAGTAGTTTTTACAAAGTAATCTTGTAAGACATTACGATGAGTAAGTCAAACATCTAACTTGGTGTACTTGTTACCCCCCTCATTTCACTGAAGACATCGGATAGTAGATCTGTATTTCCAACTCTGTTAACAGTGTAAGCGATATAGGAGGCGATTGGTTTGTTGGAATTGATGCAATGTTTTTCGTTGTTCACGTGTTAGAAGCTATATTTAAGTGAACTGACTCTTTCAGTGTCTACTTCTTACCAAGTTATCAGTATGACGTCAGTACCATGCCTTTTTTCCAATGCCCTTTAATAAACTGTGCCATCCTGACAATTTCGATGTTCGTTGTTTCCCACTGGTATATTAATTCCCTTGTCCTTCAACGATTTGCCGCTTCCGTACCAATCCTTTGCCTATGACCAGCCATATTTGCGTACTGTGTCAACGGTTTTGGGTTTTGTAGTCACGTTTCTCTTATCATGCGCTTGATCAGCTGCGTTTGTTTGTGTGGTCGCTGTGAGTGGTCGAACTAGAGGTTTTGAACCTAGTGTGCGCGATCACTGGATCGGGTTGTTTGTGTAGCCGTTACAGGACACTGTACGCAGTGTTTACCTCAATATTCAAAAAACGGTGCTGCTAGGTTTCGCTCATCCATAAACGTGCTTTCAACAAAAGCAAGCAAGGAGATAATCGTTGTCATTGAGTTGAGAGCTTCTAAGCTATGCTGTTTGGTAGACATTGCAATGAGATTGGACTGGAACGGTTTCTTGATTGGAGAAAGTTCAGCCAGTCGGTGTTAGCGTACAAGCTGCTACAGACGGGATTATGGTCAGACTGGCTCCAACCAATCAAAGACGGCGATCAGCTGCTGTTGAATGCGTATCTGTTTCAAACAACCGAGCTGCTAGTTGCAAGGTTGTGGAACAACGCAGCAATTAACTTGCCAGTCAAAGCACGAGAACATTTGTAGCTTAATAGCAATCGTAAATACTGTTGTTCCTCTGTAAAAGGTGCTGTTTTCCCAATAAGTTGAGATTGTTTAGTGCAGCTCAGATTCCTGTTCTGATTTTCTCTCGGCCGGATAGCGCAGTGCACGACAGGCTTGACTCATTTCGCGCGGCAACAGGACGACAAAACCGTGTCATTTGTTATCGTGATCCTCTGAAACAGTTTACGAAGGTCGAGCAGTGGCCTACGCAATTCACGAAGGTCGGAATCGACAACCCTGTGGTTAGCATTCGAGGTACATGAGCAATCACTTCAGTACCACTGTTGCGTCTATAAAAGCGTATATTCCTACTGTTACCACGTGACGCTGGGTCATGTCTCCATGCTTCATAACGTGGTAGTTCAGTGTTCATTGGACAAAAAGCATCAATAAGCGATTAGTTAATGTCAGTCGCTCGCAATCATGGCTACAGCCCGTTGAATGATTCATTGCCTCAGAAGTTGACCGTAGCAGCACATGGCACCAGTTGGAAAATTTAGGCGTTTATTTATCTGGATGTTCCCGAATGACAAATCAGGACAAGAGATTGTCGATACCAGCAAACAATCTAAGCAACTGTAGCACAAAATAATCTAGTTCACCACAATTTTAGTGGGCCACAGTCAAAGGAGTCGCTTTATACCGCACCCTGTTTACTGTTGCGGTTGGTTCCAACTATTATGGCGGTTTCTGTATCCAACGGAACTCACTTTTTTGCACAGTGAAGGTGACTTTTAACTTGATAAAAGACTCACGGATTTGCTTTCAATGCAACCAGGCAACGGGACCGTGAATCTTAGTCCCACACACTTAATTTATTTCTCTGTCCGATTTCGAAAGCTCAGGACCACTCTGGTTTTGTTAGCCGTAGTTCTTTTTTTTTACAACAACAGATTCACTGATCAAATCCCCTGTCGTTATGGTTTACAAGAAACTGAAACTCGACAGCCAGGCTGACTATAAAAATCATCTCTACTTAGTACGAGGGGAATTAGGATTTTCTGAAATGCATTATCTATCAACTCATCGAAAAGTATTCTGGTTGAACTAAGCATCTGTTTATTCTGAACAATGGCCGATTATCTGTGACCTTTAACCAATTGCCCATGTCCAATAAACGATCACTTCTGGATAGTAAACCAAAACAAAAGGTGTAGTATTTCAGTACTATCTGAAAAACTCACCTCTTCTTTGAGCTGACGATTGTCAATTGCAATCTTACGAAAACTGACTTAGTTTTTGGTCTTTCCCGAAGTCCATTATCAAGGTATTTAAAAATGTCGTAAAGGTCATTCCGGAAATCAGAGTTGTTGTCACAAAGACGACAATGTACCTGATCATCGGTATATTTTCCCAGTACCTTTGAGGATCATTTCACAATATAAGTCTTGCTTAGTTTCACTTAGCTAAGTTGACCAGACCTCTGTCTCATGTGAACTTGTCAGTCAATTGCAGCGCTTACTAAGATCAGTCAGACGCGCGTTCATCGGTTGGACCAATCTGGTCCGAGCCACATTAGTAACCAACGGCATCTGACATGTGCACTCATGCTGACCTATTAATATCAATTCCCATTCGATCCTGGTGGCCACTCAGAAACATATCCTGTTTTTACTCTGTTTCGTTCTTTTTCTCGTATTTTTTTAGTGTTCATGCAAATGGTTCAACAAGGTAGTCATTCAAAAATCCCTCACGATCCCAAGTACGGTCTATTTTTAAAACAGGAACTCAGGTTGGTTGCAATGAGTTCAGTTTTGCTAATATCCGTTAACTATAGATGCCATAAATGTCCTGATAGCTTCCGAACAATGCCACAACTAAAAGCCCACCTGAAAATACACTTCGGGACAGAAATGGAATCAGTTTCTGCTACACAAGTTTGATATTATGTGCGAAATTACTTGTTACAAAATACTGCTGCGTTGCCTCATTTGCATTTAAGAAGCGTGAATGGCTCGCGTGCTGACATCCACCTTTCTCACACATCAGCTTCAAATATTATGTTGAATATCAAACTTTGAAGAAAAAACTAGCTGTTCTACTTTATTCTGCTTTGAACAGATTTCATTTTTGTATGATTTCACACATTTTTCTTCGCGTATGTGATGCGTTGACTGATTTGGCTTGAAAGTCATTTAAGGGAAGGAACCAGCTCTACACTTACACCTGTCAACCAAAAGTATCTCTCTCCCACTTTGCAGCTGAGTTTCGGACAGTTCAGAATCGAGCACGTTTGAAGTATAGCAATAAGGCATGGTTGACGGCAGCCGGTTTGGATTAGCCTGTCACAATGACCGAAGCCAAAGGACGCCTGAGCTTCAAACCATCACCCCCAAGTGGCTCGCGCGGCACCACTTGCGGTTCCACTCACACACGCCAAATATCCCATGTAAATCTGAAGGAATAAGACCAGTAGGTGTGTGAATTAGGCATTTGTGTCCATCCGACCAATGTTGGTTAACCAACTGATTGGTTAGCACAAAAAGGAAACCCTTATCTGTCGGAAAATCAACAGAGAAACTGTAATGTCAAGATCTAAATTGCGAAAAAAGATATGCAAAATGTACTACTACATTCACTTCAGTATAAAAGTGCATGTTAGTGCATTCTAGATAGGATAATGATGAGAAACAAAATTCAAAGTTAGACTACGAAAAGAACATACAACACATCAACAAAGCTGAAGTGAAGAATCAGTAGACAACCGCAGACATTCACGTTTCTGAAAAGAGGAGCGGATTACTTGCCAAACGACCATAGCCTTTGTCGAATCAATCATTAACAGAAACAGAATAGATGTACTGATATGACCTACCTGAGCTTAACGTATTCTTCGTCTCTCCGCCGACGGTGCACTATGAATACGCTGGTGACCAACTAATCCCAAACGGCCAGCGCATTCACGGCCGCACACATCGCAAAGCCATATAGTCATGTCACTACGACTTATGGCACCGATGGTTTCCTTGCGTACCACGCGCTTTCGTTCTCGGTCGCGCAATAACTGCTCGTTGAACTCGAGGGTGTCCGTCCGGATTGTGTTTCTCCAGGCCGTACGGTTCAACGCTAATTCTTCCTAACATTTAAAATCAATTTTACAACGTGAAAGACGTACCTGCACAGCATCCTGGTATCTCAGCATCTGACCACCAGGATTTCGCTTACCTGATCTCAGTTGTTCATACAGCACCTGCTTTGGGATACGGTCGTCGCCCATCCGACGGACGTGACCCAGCCAACGAAGCTGATTCAACATCAGCAAGGCTTCCATCCCGTTTATGTCCGCTCGCCGCAGTACATCAGCGTACGGAACCATGTCCGACCACCGAATACCCAAGATGCGTCTTAGACATTGCAAATGAAAGTGGCTCAGGTAGCGCACGTTCCGCTGATACAATGTCTGCGTTTCACTGCCGCACAGCAGTATAGACAGCACCATTGAGCGGTAAACAAACAGCTTCGTGCTCGGCTTCAAGCTATGGTTCTTCCAAACACTTATTTCAAGACGCCCGAAAACAGCACTAGTCTTCGCCACATGAGTTCTTAGCTCGCAGTCCGTGAACAGATCGATGGACAAGTTGCTACCCGAATAGCAAAAATTCTCGCAGCTATCGACAACATCTCCATTAACATGGATTTCAGGTGAAAGTGCATCTCCACCTGGAGAAGGGTGAAAGGAGGAAAGCGTCTTACTTGTGTCGATGTTTAATCCGAACTTAGATACCGCGGGTACGAAAGCCGTCGCCAGGCGTTGCAGTTCTTCACTGTGTGCCAGCAGTGCGCTGTCATCTGCGAACACAAGCATGCGCATCCCTGAGGTAGATAACTGGGTTGGAGCGCCGAAATGTCTAATATTCAGCAGGCACCCATCAGTTCGGTACTCCACCTCGACGTTGTCTTCCCCAAGGTCCTGGAAAGCAACTGTTACCATGGCCGTCAAATATAAACTAAATAGGGCTGGGGCTAGCACACAACCTTGTTTCACGCCAATGACAATGTCAAAATTATCAGAGGTAGATCCACACGACTGTACCTTCGACTTCATGCCCACATGAAACATTCTAATCAAATTGACGAACTTACCTGAACATCCAAACTTACCAAACACCTTCCACAACGCCCCGCAGCCCACAGAATCTAAGACCTTAGTGAAGTCCACAAGTAGGACATGCAGAGGCTGATTCCGTTCCCGGCATTTCTCCTGAAGTTGTCGAGCAGCGAATACCAGGTCGATCGTACTCCGACTTGCCCTGAGTCCGCATTGCTCCTCAGGAACATTGGCTTTTAAGACTATCGTATTCAGTAGGTTCAGAAGGATTCTAGCAAGCAACTTGCCTACGCAGCTCAGCCCACCAATGCTCTGATAGCTGTCGGGGCACTGCTTGCTACCCTTACTCTTGAACAGGGGTACGATAAGGTCCTTGAAATTTTGCGGAGTCACCTCGTGCTCCCAGATAGAGTGAAACAGCTGGAGTAGTGCATGTTCTATCGCCGGCCCGCCGTTCTCCAGAATTTCACTTGGTAGTCTATCTTCGTCTGCAGCCTTCCGGTTGCGCAATTGACCAATCGCTTTCTGCAGCTCTATCAAATCTGGACCGAGAGCAAGTGATGAGTTGATGGCTTGTTGCAGCAGGCTGTTCACAATCACCCAATCAATGGTAGCAGGGCGGTTTAGTAAGCTACCAAAGTGTTTGCGCCAGATTTTCACGATGTCCTCTGGTTGGGTGCAAGAGTAGCCGATGTCCACGTCTCCTAGTGCTTTAGTGGACTAGACCGACGGACCAAAGATCGTCTTGAGCGAATCGTATAACTGCTCATGTTGTCAACGATCTGCGAAACTCCGCATCCGTTCACTCTGCTTCCTCCACCAGTTGTTCTTGATTCCGCGAACACGCTCGGCCAGTTGATGGCGGATACTGCAGAACGTGGCTCTTTTTGTCTTATTATCTGGGTCCATTGTGGAGGCAGCAAACGCGGTATTTTTCTCTCATACCAATTCAGAGATTACCACGTTGTTGTCGTCGAACCAGTCCGGGTGTTTCTGATACTCTATACCGATCGTCGAGATGGCTGCTACTGTGATTCGTTCCTCGATAAACTGCTACGTATTCTCGGAGGTAGTGGATACATGGGCGACCTTCAACCAAACGGCAACCGCACTTTGAAAATCACCCTTCGTCTCACAGTTGTCCAGTCGTTTGACATCCAAATTCTGACATTATCTGGAAGATCAATAACAAACAGGCTTACAAACATGAATAAATAATTTGGTGCCGACCAGCCTATGATCTGTGCTACATTCAGCGCCGCGCATCACTCGTGTGACACGCACTTCACGAGTGTCGCGCTGCCGCACAATCACATACTCAAGCACTTGGTGATGACCGCTTCGTGGATGAGTCCACGTCGTAATGTCGTTCGCATCCAGCTGGAATCGGGTGTTCGTGATAGTCAGCTCATGAGTAGCACAAAGGTGAAGCAGACGATCACTGTTCTCATTGACTAAATCAATGTCGTAGGATCCGATGATTTCCTGACAAGCTACCGAGTCGCGCCCGATTCGAGTGTTTAAGTCACCCAGAACAAACAGTCGATCAGTCACCGGCACCGACCGGATTGTGGCGGACAGTTGATCATAGAAGTGGTTTTTTGTAGCATCAGTGTGACACATGGTTGGACCATAAACACTAACAAGTGTGGCACACTTACCTCTACCGAGTCGCAGGCGCACAGACAGGCTGGTGCTGTGCGGTTCGCCTATCATCAGAGCGTTGATGCAGTCAGCGACTGCGAAACAGACACCATGTTTCCAAGCTCCGTCTGTCTAGTAACCTATCCAGTAGAAGGTGTTCCTACCACCTGTTTCCTGCAACTTATCTTGGTCCGCAAGCCTTATCTCACTCAAGGCTGCGACGTCGATACCATAGCGACGCAGTCTCATCGCGATCAGTGCGGTGTGCGGTTCTGGCCGTTCTTTGGAGCTGCATCCATCCGGCAGCGTGCGCACGTTCCATGTTCCAACACAGATCGTCTTGTGTCCCCGGGCCTGCTTCAGGTTGGCTTTCGGGTTACTGAGACTTGAGTGGTTTCGTTGTCCGAATAGATACCTTATTAGCCATAATACAGACTGACGACGTGACACCATCTAGGTGGGTGAAGTGATCAACAATCTCAAGCGACCTGCCTCCAATAACAGCAATAAGGACACGGCCAACCCAATCTTGTAACAACACTACACTTCGAAGATGCAGAGCGTATACCATACAGACCAGCCATATCGGTTCAGCGTGGTCTGCATGTACTCTGCAAAGGAACCGTGTAAAGCAGTGTCGTTCGCATATTCAATATCAGTCAATTTACCACGTGGTAGAAGCTCCAGTTACAGATTTCCTGGAACCTTCGAGTACCCCTTCCATAATATTATCTAATACACAGTTGGAAAGGGAAGGAGGGATTGAGTATCCCTGTCCGACACCACTTGAAGAGAGGAATGCTCGAAACAGTTGCTCACAAAGTGTGGGAGACTGTCAGGCAGGAAGTGCGAGCCTTCCAGCTCTCGGTAGAATACCCCAACGCAGGGGGGAGGTGC
>JTDE01000956.1:142303-154748 GCA_014338405.1 Paragonimus skrjabini miyazakii
AAATAAGATGGATGAACAAATTGAAGGCGTGATTATTCCAACACTCTCAGGAATATCTCGACACGGCTGTGAAGTACGGCCAAAGCCCACAGTGGATATACGGATGACAACACAAGCGACCGGACAAGCTATCGCTCAACGAACTCGGATCAACGGACGAGGAATAACAGGCGGAAAACCCCCAGATAGAAGGCGCCAATCACACACCTAAACCGGGTAGAAGTGCACACGACGTGTGAGCGGGAACCGGAGGGTGTTGTGGACTGGAATTGTGATTCAAAATCGCGAGCGCTCGTGTGGCATGGTAACTACCTAGTTGGGCAATAAAGATTGTGCTTTACTAGACGCCTTTTCGCTACAAAATGTACATTCTATAGTTAGAGCGGGTATACTACTTCAACAAGCTGACATAATTCAGTGGGACACCTGTGCGGTGAAGACAGCCTCAGAGAGTGAGACGGACTACTGAACTAAAAACGCCATTTAGATAAAAAACAACCACGGCCGACAGCACATAGAACAAATACCAATGCTTCAGTTCCCATAGCAAAGCAAAAGAAGGTTGATCGGCACATCCGCGAACAGATCGGAAGCCTGCTTGTACTTCACATAGCTAGTTCTGTTTGTGTTGCAGGAACCATAACATTATGAGACTATAGTGGATGCGACAGAGTCAAAGCTGGAGCTGTCGCACGATGTCTTAACACCCCTTCTGAAATAGGAAGGACTATTAATAGGCACCTCTTCAGTCTTTCATACAGAACAGTGCTGACAACAATCTCTCTCTACCGTCCTTTAAAAATGATAGAGGAAAAGAGTCCGGGATAGGAACTTTATTGCGCCTTAAAAAAAATGTTTATCGAGAGCCGCTTTGGCTTACCATGGAGGATACTCAGGAACGTCATAGCTAGTCATTTCATCTACATCATCCACAACTAAAAGAGCTAACTTGGACCAACTGTTTATGAGTTCAGTCGTGCCGGATACTTATTTCCCGCCTGAAAGTGTGAATTATATGAAATCGAGGGTGCACCAAGCAACTCAGTTAATGGATACAATCGTGGTAGTGCAAATGTGCGCCTACCTGCGTAATATATCGCTTCATTCACATCTGGGTCAATAATACACGAGTGTCACGCCAGTACCAGTATGTGGATCGATCGTTTTGCTGTTGTCCGTGTGTCAACAATAGAGAGTTCGTCACAGTGTACAAAATAACTAAGACCAAACGGGTCACATAGTAAGATCAGTAGTTTTTGCAACACTCTGATCCGTTTTCAGCCTATTGGGCTGACTACCTTCGGGAATGTGTGAAAACATGGAACACGATGTTTTATATGATGGATTTTGATGGATAACAGCAAATGAACAAAAGTTGAGGGAAAAAAACTTCAATGTAGATGTTAAGTGGTTATAAAGTCATCTTGGGCAAACAGTGTGGGTCTGATCTTAAGGAGTTCAATAAAATGCATTAATTTTCTGTTAATTCATCACTCGGATGGACCGTCAAATATTGTCTAACTGTTAGGGCGCCCACCCTGTGACCGTCCCAGGGCGCCTCCGTCGTGAGAAAGAAGAAAAAAACCACTTGACTCAGTCCTAACTAACAGAACTGTTCAAATCGGTTGAGTCATTTTATACCGCTATGCACATGTGTGGTCCTAACTGTTTCTCATGATGGGGGGATGTGTGTTCATGACGTGCCCTATAATTACCTTGTACTTGTCGCTCTAGCGGCACCCTGTTTCGGAGCGGAATAAAGCTTCTTATTTTGAACGCGTCTTTTGGCTTGCCTTGGGAGCGAATACGGGACAGTCGCGGTACAATTCGGGACCGAGATTTTCGTGTGAATTACTACTGGGACGAGAATCCGATTTTATGGAGTGCACCACTATACTGAGATTGAACCAACGTACCGTTTAGGAGGGTTTACAACACTAACTAACAGAGACCCCACCGTTTTCCAGCTTTACTGCTAAAGAGGATTTGCAAACGATAAAAGTTTGTGTAAAATGCATCATTCATTCACTTTACTACTAGTGTTTTGCAAATTAGTATATCGTCATTATTGTTACTTTGTAAATAAATGAAGGTTTCAGTTGGAACACTCAAAATGTAGAACTTTCATAGATCTTTGATAACATCAATTGCTCAGTAGTTATTGCTTTTTGCACTACGGCAACTACTTATTCGTGATTATAGTGCACTCACTCAGTCTTTAAAGAAATGCTCTTCTGGTCTACGAACGTGAACTATGAGTTGTTCGTTTCAGATGGAGAGTACTGCCAATAGCGTATAGAGGTATGATTTATGATCTGTGTGGTTGAGCATCTTTGTCGCTGGACAATACTGGCCTGTTATTACGTTTACGCTCTCGAGCCGAGAAAACAGTTTGAGCTTGGCTATTCCCTGCGTTTACGACTTGCCAAACAAGCGTAGGATTGAGTTTGGTTAAAAGGAGGTAAGTTGTTTTGGATACTTTACTGCTCACAACATGTAATCTTCTACGTGATGATAAGGCAAGAAAATGTTTACGCAAAAACCAGTTGGTGATCTAACAAAATGGTCTGTCGGAAGTCTTACGCAAGAGTGATTTGCGGTCAACTAATACTCGTTAAATGGAATGGTTGAATTGTTGTACGATATCGTACGTGCAAATAACAGTTTGTGCTGCCGGTGTATGAAAGCGGTATTTAGTGATAGACTGAAATGGATCAAGGAAGGAGGACAGGAGAGTTCAGAAAGGACTGTTGGTAAATTTTTTGCAGGTAGCAAGGCATCTGGATAATATACATCTAGTCCCTATTGTATACGCGTCAAGACCGCCTGTGTGCCCCAAACTCGTGCTGAGACTCAAGCTACGTTCTGATTGGTCGCTCTTTCAACGTGCAACGGCTCATTCGTCTACGCACATAAGAATGGGACAACATAATTTGTACTTCTACTGAGTCACGTGTTTTCCCTACCGCTGTTATTGCCTGTATGGCTTACTGTTGATTGCACCCGAATAGGAATCCAACAGTCTCTATCGTACGAAAATACCATCACTATGTAAAGTGTGTTTGATTGCTTTTAACAAAACTGTCGTAAAAACGTGTACCCAGAATTTCAGCAGAACGGTCAAAGCAGTGTAGAGGAACATGCGCAATAATGAAGAGATAAACAAAGCAGAAGGTAGTTAAGATTCTGAGGCTTAGTTTTTTTTGAGTGTCTTTTTCACACTACTTATAACTGTTGTCGTCAGAAATAACCACGTAGGATTGGGACGCAAGGAAACTGGTTTTTCGTTTCCGTCAGCGTGACAATCAGATGAACTGTTGTCAGTTGTTACCAAAGAATGTCTATCAATTTTGGCTGTGATCTTCGCGGATAGATTTACCCAGTACGTCATACATTGCAAAGGTTTTGTTTGTTGGAGATTTGTTAACATCAAGTCGATACTAAGGATGAGCACATTCACTTTTCGGACTGCTTCATATAACTAGTGGCATTAAAACTTTAGGATCATTCTTATTGTGTGCATAATGTCGTAGGACAACTATATGGATCCATGTCAGTGTGCCAGTCCTCGTTTCCGGTTCACTTTAGCTTGTTTCGGTCACTCAGTTCTTCCCCATCTGAATAGCAAGTGCATACTGGCTTTCGTTTTCTAGATTGCAACTACGCTTTTGGTTGTGTCAATATACAGACCTTGTTAGAGAATGATTTCCCGTACCGTTCCCGACTTAATTGCCTAAATGATCTAGCCCGAATTTGGACATTCTCTAAGGTTTGATTCTTGCTACATTCTTATGTTCGACTTATACAAGTAGTCGTAACCAAATGAGGGCCATTCAGGACCATGGGGTCCATGCTCGTTCACAAGTAATCAGAGTTCAGCTAGTCTAACGCATGCTGTTTATGATTTGACGCAAAAGATAAAGTGATGTTTACTCTCCTTTCTCGAGTGAACCGAAACTCAGCAGTTTTTTTTGGCTGTCTATGATTTAGCCGCCCACGTCCCCACAGGGCTATAGGTTTGACAACAGCTGTGTGACTTACCTCTATCATTCTAGAGTCTACACTCTCTTGCATTCCGTAAAACACAACCGATGAAACGAGCTTCATCAATCTTGACGTTGACAATGAATGTCATCAAAATCAAACTGTAGTTCACAAGCACAGCTAAAAGCAGTACTTTAACAAAGATGAGGCACCGGTTGCCCTCCCTAGAATGACCGAGAGTGTTCACTTCTAAAACAGCTAGTACTTATTTTGACGGCCTCCTCAATGGTTCGCACAGTTAGGAAACGATGTACTTATAAACCTATTGTAGCGAAAAGGCGTTCAATAAAATACAATCTTTATTGTCCAACACGCTAGTTTACATGCTACGCGCGCGCTCGCGTTTATGAGTCCGAATTCTAGTCCACAACACCTTGAGGTTTCCGCTCCCTCGTCGTGTGCACTTCTGCGTGGTTTATGTGGGTGATCGGCGCCTTCTACCTGGGGGTTTTCCGCATGCCAATCTTCGTCTGTTGGTCCAATTCCGTTGAGCGATGGCTTGTCCGGTCGCTCGTGTTTTCCTCCATCTATCCACTGTGAGTTTTGACTGTCCTCCACGACCGTGTCGAGATATTCCCCCGAGTGTTGGAATAATCGAGCCCTCGACTTGGTCGTCCATCCTATTTTGCGTTCCATGTCTCGCCCCCTGCTGTCCGCCATCCGATCGTTGAGGGTTTGTGGACGTGTCCCCCCCCCGCATTGAGGCATTCAGCCGAGTGTTTGAATACTCGCCCCTCAGGTCTGACAATCCACCACACTATGGTTATTACAGCTTACCTTTTTTTTACATCAAGAACAATCTGCGAGAATTTTGCTGCTTATAGTGAATAATTCATGTATGGAAAGATAACGCCCAATTAATGCATAAATCATCAGCGTGAACCAGTTAGAGTAATTGAAGGGTTAGTATTGGAGGTAATGAATAACCATTGGCATTCCCTCCTAGTATTGTTGTTCTATCCTTCCTAAGTTCTACAACAATATCTCAGACAGGCTTTGAGCATACAGTGCCTTTGCGTCAACTAAGTCTTCACCAGCACGGTGATGGAATATATTTTCAGCCGTAATTTGCGTCTCCCACTCATTCCTTAGTCTCATCAATCAGCTTTCAAAGAGTATGTTTATCCGACAACTTTGATACACGTAAGCAAATAACTAGAGATTATACTATCCCCCAATGAAGATCAACTTCCGTCTAAGAAACAATCACGAAGTATGAAATCTGCTCGTGTGAACTACTTTATTCGAAATCATATAACTTCTTGACCAATATACGACTCAATTTTGAAATGAACCTTGTTGGAACAAAATCCAGCATGTTCACCTATTAACTGCAGTCGATTGCATAAAATCGTTTTTGTACAAACGCGGGCCGGAATGACCTACGGGCGACGCAGAACCCTGGTCTAGTGCTTGTTCAACTGGCATGAAACAACAGCATGGTGCAACATAGTTCTATCATTTGAATCTGTTAAATCGCCCCGCTCGGGTAAGGAGAACACGAGTTGGTAAAACACAAGTACAACGTTTATCGATTGGTTCCGTGGTACAGGCATATAAAGGATGAATAACCAAAGACAAGCGATCAATAACTAATTGGCGAATCGACAAATACTTGTACACGTGTTGATTGAACATTACCCACAACTGATCGCAACTGTCGCATTCCCATAGACTTTCCAGTCGGCCCCTTTCGAAAAGAAGCACTAGACTCGAGTTTCGCTCTCACACGTGATTGGTTAATTTGTTGCATGACTTATCTGGCATAAGTTAGGACGCGTGATTGCGTGGGCGTGTGAGCGCGAGACTGACTGTCCTATTCCGATCCAGCAGAACCAGAAAAACAGTATGCTGGTCTCAAATTACTTTCTGTGACCTTCTTTCAGGTATTTTATCTGCTGGTCTGAGTTAGTGGATTCCACCTAACCTCATCGTCCATCAACTGATCGTTTGAACTTGAGGACAGCGCTCTTTAATGATTATCTACGCCTAGTTGAATTGTGTATTATGACACAACTCCCAAAGATGTTTCTTTTTTTAGACCATAAAACATAATTGATTCAAATGAGCGAAACTATTTGGTTATGTCATTAAGGCGAATCTGTGACCAATGCTAGCCCCGTCAAGATCGGCAGAACAGGTAGAAATTTAAACGAGTACAATCGTGAATTTGAACGGCTCCAAACGCCAGATGTCGTCATGTCAAGCAACTTCTTGTTTGCTTTTTATATTTTAATCCAAGCCGTTTTTATTGTTCACTTTAAAATGTGATCTCTCTTCAGTGTATAATGGTTACGCAATCATCTTAACAAGCCGTAGTAGCAAACATCCTAATGAGTCGGAAGCATTTCACAATAAGACCGTAGCGATAACTATGATCGCGCGCCTATGTTGACAGCTGTTAAAACGCAAGGTAAAATTGTCTTCCTCATTGTGTACTATCTAGTAAGATCAACTCCTACGAGGTTAAACTACCTTTACTGTTATGAACAAACACGTTTTCTTTTTTTCAGAGATGTTTTCTAACAGGAAGAGAGTACTGCATTTCGGAGAAATTTGACGAACCCTGCGTTCAGACTTCCGTAATTTTGCACAGCTTGTGAAAAGCTGAGACCACATTGTTATTACGTATATGGCGTATAACCCTGTTTTGATAGAGAAAGGTAGAATACTTTCTTGATGTTTTCCATTTGTTTTTGACCATTAGGAATAATAGCTATAGGATATATGCACTCCATTCCCATCGCAAAGGCTTACCGAGTTCGTAAGTTCATCCGACTAGTTTTCAGTTACTTTGCCTCTTTCTTGACAGATACATGAGATTCTTGGCAATGCGTTGATAGCTAGGTTTCATTTTCGTCCAACCATTCGTCACTCATACTTATCAAATACATCTCCCTACTTAAATTTAGGACTTCTCAAACAATCCGATACATGTTGCCTGTAGTCTTTGTGTCATACTTAACTGAAAGTGACAAAAGCAACTGATTGACAAAGACGTTTCTCCTAGTGATATCATATTTCTATTTTGACTAACTTTTCATAAATCGAAGCGATATGTTATCAAGCAAAAGCTGCCCTTACCTTGATTTCAACGATGTCAGATATTTATCTAGCCATATCGAAGAAGTGTAAACCTTGTTGATATTCTTGTAGTTAGATATACTTTTATCATGTGGTTCTAAATGACAATGATCGAAACGAGCGAGTCAAGAGTGTATGACTTACTGACACCCATTTTTCACCTACACCATATAATAGTGTTGTGAGACAAAGACAGGAATGGCACAAAGATTGTTTGTCTTATAAATCAACACAAACAGTATATGCCTCAACAACATCTCAAACACATACATTCATTTGTACATAACACTAATCTTGGGAATGCCACGGCTGCCAGTGTCAAGTTCATGTACAAAAAACACGATTTCATGCCAAAGTAGACTTAAATGTCCTTCCTTGTATCTTTCCCCTCGTTACTTCAGCAACTAAATAAGTGTCTCCGGCCGATTACTAAATAGTAGTATATTGTGAAAGTACACCATCACTACGTTGTGAGTGATTCTACTTTTCACCAAAACTGGAGCCTTCAGTGCAGTCGGTGGGAGCGTCATCAACCTGACAACCAGAGACTGTTCAGGTGTTATAGTTGCAGTTGCCTGAAATCCATCTTTCAGATTTTGAGTAAATTTAGCAAAATTTTACTAAACAAAGTTATCAAAGAAAATCCATAAACTTTAGAATGATGATATCAACTGTCAACGAGGTTTTCCAGAAAGGTATACTCTGCTGTTCTGCGATTACGAAACAACACAGATGTGCTCGATTAATCAGCACGTGAATCTTACATCGAATTCTAGTATGTCCACATACTGAATTATGGTGTTTTACTCCGAGTATGTTCAAGCTTTCTCAATATGTGATTGTTACCTACATGCATATAATCCGTTTGATTTGCTTGTATTTAGACGCCACTTATATACAATACTGTTCGTATTCATTCGCAATGCTACAAGTTCTAAAAGGTAATTTTAAAAGCGATGGAGCCTCTTAAGTCTGGTTCGCTCATAGTCTAGCTTTGAATACAAACTGTCGTATTTGTAATCAGTGATCGCCACGTGTAGTATCCACACTGGTTGACTGTCCATAGTCTATTGTCTTGAATGATCATGGTATGAGACTACTGGTCGAGTTGATCATTTCTTCTGCGAATAAGATTTGAATGAGTGCTTACGCATTTAGCAGTCGGCGTAGATTACAATCTTAATAAATGAGCAGTACTAGCGAATGTCCCATATTTTAGAATGGACGATCTGGTGGCCAAGTGATTTTTCTTTGATTGTTTTAAGTAACAATTAAAAAGCATGAATGCTGTCACGTTCAACAGACAGATTGGCTTGAAAAGCCAAGTCAGAACGATCAAAAAATAAACTATAGAGTTAATCCATCAACTACTGAAAGTAGCTGAAAATTACCCATACAACCTAGAAGTAGTCAAGGTCTTTGGTCTTACACGTGATATACACCGCTTTAGGTGCGATGCCAAACGATTACACCTTGACTAAGCCTATTTTATTGAGACGTAGAAGATTTTGTGATTGCAACCGTGCATTTCCATTTTCTGTTGTGTGCGTATGTTTCTTGTATGTCTGTTCCACTAGATTCCACACAAACTTAATACACTCGTGAAACTCATTATCCGTAGTTGATATCGATGACTTGTGTTTATAGTTTCCATTCTTTTAGTCGACAACTTTGCACATTCATGATATTTGTTAAGTGTACACAGCAGTTGTTCGCGTTGAGCTATTTTTTCAAGGCCTTACGGTAAATTATATTAACCTGATTAGTGAAATATACCTCGCTTCCAGTTGTATTGCTGTAGCGTCCCCTGATTAGACATTTGCTTGTGAGCAACAATATTCACTTCTAACTGGGCGTCACACTATTTTAGAGGAATTTCTACATTTTGTCTGTACTATACACGTGTCCAACAGTGCTTGGTCACTTTTCAAAATGTTGGATGGAACTAGTAGTTTCAAATTAACCATATGCCGTTAACGAGTTAGACAATTTGTTTAGAAGATTACTGGATGCAAACAGCAGTTCTACATACTTCCGCCTCATTGTTTCAAGTGTTGTCTAACAGATTGACTTTGGTTTCAGCCTAGACCAGTTGTAAAGGCCCCTGTAAACGTATGTACTGTTTCATATCAAAATCCACTTGTTTATTTGAACCCCGAGGTTTAACTGAACTAGAATTCGACCGTTCAGTTGATACGGCCCAAAACCTTAAAAGATCGTGAGAGTTACTGTGCGAATCAATTCATGGAAAATACCGGCTCAAGTCAGTTTGATATGAGTACCAAGCTATTCTCTCTCCTATAGATCGGTCTTTGTTTATGGAGCACAATGCTGAGAGAGCCCAGTTTGGACGAATTCCAGAAGAGAAACCGTGATGTTTTCACTGTTTGTGAAGGTGATGATATGACCCTTGAGAAAGTAATCGCTATGTTGTTTAGCTGTGCAATACGGGCGTCACGGCATCAATGTGACATAACGTGATAACTTGAATAAATGCCAAATGATTACCCTCTCTAATGGTGAAATGGATTCAATCCGATATCATCAGCAACGTTGAACGTTAAAATGTATTTTCCTGACGGTCTGACGTAAGTGCGTTCTCACCTTGTGATGCAATAATGCGAATGACAACAATTGTTTAATCAGTGAATCTTAATAGACGGTTTATGTCTAATTGACACCACAAACATAAACACGTTTGCATAAAATAATACCCCCGGAATGAAACAGGCGCCAATGACACATCTGTACATGAAAAACACCGTTTCACATCTACTTACCGTCCACAACTTCTTTCTATTTTTTTCCAGAATACTTCCATAATTTCGTATATACATCCGACCGACTACCCACTATCAATACAGATCGATCGTTTTGCTTCGCTGCACTCCTTCATCCCAACTGCAACAATCGTCATTCAGGTTCTTCTCATTTTCTTGTTGATCTGCATGTAGACACTGATGGTATTGACACATTTAGTATGTCCCTTTTGCTCACGCTAGTTACATAGCTGGTTTTCAGTTTTCTGATGTTTAGGTTCCGCTTTCTTGATCTCCTTCATTTTACAAAGAAAGTCGTAGACCCAGTCTTGTGCCACTCCACCCTCACCTGCTCTCTACTCGACCATTGAGCCAGTTCTAAATACAGTACATCAGCTAAATAACTTTGAGGTTGGTTAGTTCTTGGCAGCCTCCTGTACGACTATGATATTTTGGATCATCAATCTCTGCATGTCAGTGGATTCACCTGTCTTCGACAACAAGCCAAGTTTTTGGACGAATGACAATGATGATTCCGTCGCAGTGACCTATTGTAAGCATTAGAAGGCTAACAGATCCAGTAACGACGTCTCTTTCTAACTTCCGCCTCTAATTGTCAACTGCTGCTTGATTGTGCCATTGTTTCCTTCGGTCAGTTCATTTGAATGCGGACCATATAGTGTTCTCTGAAGTTTCTTGACTCGTAATCACCGCGTACAAAACCAAAACTTTCATTTTCTGGGCAGAGGATTTGATTGAACAACACTTTTCACGAGAGTTCACTAGTTACAACGATGTTTCATTACAGTTCTGTGTACAATGCTTGTACGCCATTGGGTATGGCTTAACGTCGTGAGTAATAAGTGGGACTGAGCCCATTCAAGTATGCTCCTCAAGTTGGCTGACCTTGATCTGTTTATTGAAGTACTCATTCGAGCGGTTGCTTCGTTTCAGAAGTTGGCGTTGCTGGCAAGTCAGTTCATAGTTGGTGTCGTTATTTTTTTAGTTCTAACCAGTGGGTTCTTTGTTCCAGCAATCCATAGTGTCGATGATCTCGGTTATTTCACTAGTCTCATTGACTTTGATTTCGCGGATAACCAAAGTTTTTGATGTGAAGTGGAAAGATTTTCATCAGTAATTGGTAGTGACAAATTTCATGTGATGGACGATGAGAACGATCTTCAGTTTCACCCGGACTGTTGATGGTAACCCCTTTCCAAATTGGTCTATCAGCGTGAGTTCTTCGTAAATTCGTTCTAGGTCTGGCAGGGTTCCTGGTAAACTAGCCGACAGTCACTTGGCCTAGACAGAATATCATCTCTGAGGTTATATCGCCTCCTTTTGAACAGCAGCATTGTCTCCTTGCAGTCAGCAAAGCGACCAGCTTCTGAAATTAGCATCTTCATTCTGGCGATCTGTTCCATCTTTACTGAATTTATTCGCATCACCTTTGTCCTGTCTTGTAGGAGCGTCTGTAAAGACTTTAGCTCCGCCCGATCAACCTTGTCCCCGACTACGTTCCTTAGGTCCTTCAATAAGTCCCGTATATCCCTTTCAGGAACGACCACGTCGCGGAATCTTCATCCACAACCCTTGTGACGGTACCAGTGGTGGCGAGCTAGGAACGTGAGTGTTTAACAGGCTGATTAAAATAGGGGTCGTGTGGTTTATGGTGCGAAGACCACAAGCACTGATTTTGAAATTCAAATACAAACCTGATAGTCGAGCGTTTAAGAACGTTCATGAGCATACTACCTAACTCCGTGCTTCACTGCCCTCCAAATATTCCCATGTGTGTTACGATAATAAATCCTGTGATTATTTTAATGAAAACATCTGTTTGACTGCCCACGAATAGCGTGGAGTGGTTATTCAGCTTCGCCACAACAGTACATTCCCTCCAGTGAACTTTGACGGAAACTTTTCAGAAATATTGAGAGACCGATAGGCGCAACATCGTCTGCAGGCCATTTATACTGTCCAGTACTGACAATCAGCTGACTGTGTTGACTATTGATTTCTGCGTTCATGGTCTCTTTTAGCCAGTAGACTTCAGGCAATTTTTTGAAGTAATTTTTGTGGTCAACATCAGTCCTCATTAGTTCCTTTGCGGTAACGCTTTTTTGCATTTGTAGTGGTTAGGTGGGGGGGATACCATGGTACATTATGTCATTAAATTGTTCGGGGCTCAAAGTGTTCGTCTAGGCTGTAGTTCTTGTTCTCTTATGTGGACCGATTCGGGTAATCACGCATGTTACGCATGAAAGTTGTGGAGCGGTGACCACACAATTATAGCAGTGTGAAGCTTTAAGCTAACATTATGACGATATTCTGCTGCACTGGTTTATCTGCTATCGTACTCAGAAAGTGTTTTAGCACGTCTGATGCATAGAAGCAACGAATTGGTGTCTGATTTGACCAACAGTCATATTGAAAAATACTTTCAGATTACGAAATTATATCATCATCTACGTCATTCTGCGTCAGCGTGAAATTTGATATCAACGGATGCGTAATCAGTAACGCCCATCAAACTTTCTGCAGAGATGTTTCTATAA
>JTDE01000957.1:3692-14013 GCA_014338405.1 Paragonimus skrjabini miyazakii
AATAACGGGATGTTTTCGCGAAAATGGTGGAAATATTTTTCATCAGTAAGCTAATACTTTTGGGACTTATTCGATGTATTCCAATTTTTCCATTAACGCTGCTTACTTACAAATGATGTACTGTAAGTAATTTGCTTGAACTTCCGATTTTGAAATTTCATAAAATATTAAGAAATCGAGGATTCGCGCCAAAAGGACCGCTAGGAGAATATGGATTTTTGATTTAGGTGAACGAGTCTCTAGCGTGCACACACGCGGCGGAAATGGGTTCAGAGAGACAGAGGTACACTACACACAGGGAAGAGAAAATCAACCAACACACCACTACCCCATTCATGCGACAGGAAGGTCACCATACATAAATGTACACCCGGTGGCCGCAGACAAACCCGTTCGGCTTTCACTATTCACCCAGTGAGTAGAATATATATGACTGAGTGATATCAGTCTATCCAGTCTCGGGTGTAGCATTTGCAAATCCCGTTCCCGTTTAATCGGGGGCGCGTTTGGAGCATCACTTTCTTCCTGTGGAAGAGCGTTTTAGTGGGAACAAACCTTTATGTAAAAACTGTACCCACATAGCATCCAACCCAGTCTGTGAGCTAGTTTTAACGAGTTTTCTGAAAGTAAGTCTCGGTTGGAATGCAGGGTATCGTTCAGAATACGACATATTAGGATGTGGTTCCCTTCTCAATCCTTCGTATCTAATTGGAAACGTTCTAAAGCTCACTTACCTCGTCGGGTAGGGCTGGCCATGCACGTCCCTGGCCCCACTGTTTGCACGGCGTGTGGGGTCTTTGTCGAAGTAGAGGCACATGCACGGATGTTCCATTCAAGCGGGGAACGGAATTGTGGTCCGTATGCAATCGGGAAGAAGGAAGATGATATGACTTTGAGGGCTTTTTGAGGCAATCGCAGACTGGCGTGAGCCCTTCGGCCATCGAGACACAAGCAGGTCAAGGGGCAGCAAAAAAGGGTCCGATAAAGCGCAATTTTTATTGTCCAGCACGCCAGTTACCACGCAACGCACGCGTTCATGTTTTTGATATACAATTTCAGTCCACAACGTCCCCTTTCTGGAAGTCAAGGAGGCCAAACTCAATAGCTCATCTTCCATCCAACATTTCCCTGTTAGCGTCTGAAAATATCGGCAGATTTGTTGGGAGAGGCCAACTCTTAGAAGGTCACGTTTAGGAACCTGGAAGAACTTCCGCGTATGCAGCAGTTTACATATTTCCTCTCATAATATACGTTCAACAATTTTACCGGCGACGCCAGTCGGCCCAAATTGCCGGCAATTTTCCGCACGCCATCCAGTAACATGTTTGGAGATGAAAATTTTGGCGGTTCCTCCAAGTACCTTGGTAATAATAATGCCTATTTCTCAACGCATTCGTAGGAGACACGCCCGAATATGCGCGACCATGGCAGATGATTACAGGCGGCACACGGCAGCAAGTAGTTACATAATAAGATAGACATAAAATCTGTAGTGGACAAGTGGGTATGCGCTAAACCCTCGTCAACTAACAATTTACTACGCCTTTCCTAAAGAGCAATCGAAACGTAGTCCCAACAAGCATCAAACTAGGAAAGGCAGTGAGGTTTGGAAACAAACCGTATAGTTCCAGCGAAGGGGCCCGAGTAAGGAGGGTGAAGCGGCTCGCTTTTTTCGTCACAGCGGACGTGTACATGTGAACAGTTGACCAAATCCTTGTGCATCTGCACTGGCCTATTTTGTTCACGTGGGGATGTGGGTTGAAGTTGCCGCATATAGCGAGATAGTGTGGAAGCAAGGGTTGAAGGAACAGAAGATGTTAGTGGAGGGGGTGAAACAAATTCACCAGGCAGACGCAAGGTGCAGCCATAAACTAATTCTGCCGGGGTGCACTGGAGATCAGCCTTCAATGTACTTCGGATCCCCAGGAGAACAAAGGGGGGGATTTCACTCCATGCCGAATTAGAGGCGGCACAAAGCGAAGCTTTAAGTTGCCTATGGAAACGTTCCACTAAATCATTCGAGGACGGATGGTATGCCGTGGTACGAATGTGTCGGCATCCAAGAAAGTTAATCACAGCTTCGAATGTTGAGCATTCGAAATGCGAACCGCGGTCCGTCGTGATGGTCGTTGGGCTTCGGTAGTTGGCCACCCAATGTTCCAAGAAGGCATTCACGACAGCCTCGGATGAGCAGTTCTTTAGTGGGATGGCATCTGGCCATTTTGAGAATCGGTCAACACAAGTCAAGACGAAAACGTAGCCACGTGAAGACGGCAAGGGCCCAACAAAATCTAAGTGGACGTGTGAAAACCTGGCATCTGGTAGACCGGATGAGGAAACTCGGCTTCGTGTGTGCTTGTGCACCTTGGAACGTTGACGCTGTAGGCAAGCGCGTGCCCAACTACGAACGTCTGAATTAACCTCAGGCCAAACAAATCGATCAGTTACTAGCTTAACGGTGGCGCAAACGCCAGGGTGCGAGATGTTGTGAAGCTGATTGAAGATAGCACGCCGGTACGCTAGTGGCACTACAGGTCTCGGAATACCTGTAGTCATATCGCAAAGAATAGTTCTACCTGCATTTGGCAGCGGAATGGCGCGCAGCTTTAAGCAGTAACGTTGCAAGGAAGTTTGGAACTCAGGCTCTCGCCTCTGAGCCGCAGCTAGGTCACTCAGGTCAACAGAAGCAGGTGTGACTAGGGTAACGTAGACACGTGAAAGGGCGTCGGCGACAGGATTGAGGGCGCCCGAAACATGCCGTATTTCGCAGGTAAACTGCGAAACATAGTCCAAGTGTCTGATCTTCCTGGGAGAGTGCCTGTCTGATGAAGAAGCAAGTGTGTACACCAAAGGTTTGTGATCCGTAAACACAATGAAGGGACGACCTTCTAGTGCATGGCGGAAATGGCGGATACCTAGGTATATAGCAAGTAACTTCCTTCCAAACGTGCCATACCGAGATTCGGCAGGCAACAAACGTTTGGAGAAAAACCTAGGGGTTGCTATTGGTCGTTGACGAGTTGTTGTAATACGGCACCGACGGCTACGTCTGAGGCATCAGTAAAAAGAGAAAGTGGAGCTTTAGGGTCTGGGTGGGCTAAAAATGTAACATAGGATATAGCCTTCTTAAGCTCGACAAAAGCCGTGCGCGCTGCATCCGTAAAATTGAATTTACGTGTACCGCCTCGGAGTAAGTCCGTGAGGGGTTGCAGGAGTTGCGCACCATGGGGGATGAATCGGCGATAGTAATTTACTAAGCCGGCGGAACGATGAAGTTGGTTAAAAGAGGTTGGTTCAAGAAAATCGTTGACAGCACTAGCCTTTGCTGGGAAAACTTGGATGCCAGCAGCTGCAATAATGTGGCCTAGAAATTCTATGCTACACTTTCCAAGTTCCCAGTTAGCTGCAGTGACGGATATGCCGTGTTGGGCTAACCTGGCGAACAGGGAGTGTAGATGTTGCAGATGATCTTCTTCAGAAGAACTGGCCACTAGTATGTCGTCTAAGTAGAGTAGATGAAATTCAGGCCTCTACATACTTCGTGGATGAAACGCTGGAAGGTTTGTGCAGCGTTTGTAAGGCCAAATGGCATTCGAAGGAATTCGAACAGGCCAAAAGGCGTGATGACGGCCGTTTTCCGGATATCCGCCTCCTCTACTGGGATCTGGTGATAAGCGCGGACCAGATCGATCTTACTGAACAAGGTTTTGCCAGAAAGACAAGCTGTCAGATCCTGAATGTGAGGGATAGGCTACCTACCCGGGATTGTGACCTATTTGAGGCCACGATAATCGCCACAAGGGCGCCAGTCACCTGATTATTTTGAGACCATATGGAGAGGAGAGGCCCATGGACTTTTGGAAGGACGGATTATTCCTAGTCCGAGCATATGTTCAAGCTCCTCCCTAGCTATTTTAAGTATGTCCGGGGCCAGACGTCTTGGCCTAGACGATACGGGTGGACCTTTGTTTCTAATTTGGTGCGTGCAAGTAGAAGTGACTGGGAGTGGCTCGTTCGTGGATCAAGCGAGCTGTGGAAAATCCGAGAAAAGAGATGCGTAAGGTTTAGGAGTCTCGGGTTGAAGGATAAGAAGACTGATGGTCTCTGTGTATGCTTGGGTGCCGTTGACACTAAGCTTTGTGCGGGAATCAATTAGTTTTCGTCTTCGGGTATCGACCATGATGTCGAAATGCTGAAGAAAATCGATTCCTAAAATAGCGATGGTACGGTAGCAATTGCGAAAACCCAGCGAAATGTTCGCCGGAGACCGAGGTCAAGCGTGAGTGAGCGTTGACCGTAGGTGGGAGTGGGCGTGCCGTTAGCGGCAAGAAGCATAGACAAAGAGGTGAAGGTCGCCCAGCCCGATCGCGGGAGAACCACGCTGGCTTCCGCCCCAGTATCGACCAGGAACGTGGTCCTAGAACTTAAATCCGTAATGTGAAAGAGGCGACTGCTAAGGAGGGTGCCGGCCACGTTTGTCGCCATTACGGGCCGGCTCGAGCGTTTCCCTGATTAAAGTAGTCACAGGGGGCGACGCAACGCTTCGTCTGATCGCCAAACTTGTTATAATACCAGCACAATTCACCCGACGTCTTAGGGCATTTACGTGGAGATTTACTCCGGCGTCGACGGGGAGGTGTACGTGTCCGGAGGTGGGCAAAATCCCGCCGAAGCGCTGCTACTCCTGCCCAAACGGTGCGCCAATCGTCTGGCGGTGGCGAGCAAGATGATCCCTGAGATGCTGAAAAGTCAGGACTCTTGGGAGTCTCTGCTGTGCGGCTCGTCACTGTTGTGAGTGAGGCAAAGGAACCGGTACAAAAACGGTCTTGTATTTCGTCTGCGAGTTGTGCGGCATCTAACAAGGAAGGCGACTTAGCAGCTATGAGGATAGCCTGTGTGTTCGCCGGGAGACGCTGCGTCTATAACTCCTTGAGAAGTGCCTCATCCATAGATGAGGGACCTAGCAACTGTCGCATTTGAAGCAACAGATCTGACGGTCGCTTATCACCTAACTGCAGATCTCTAACTAGTTGCTGCAGCCTTGACCTATGAGACGGTGTGATCCGTTTGATTACAGCTTCCTTTAGGGCTTCATACCTATGTTCAGTTGGTAAGTTTCGGAGGAGATCACGTACTTGCATTGTGACCTCTTTATGAAACCGGGCCAAAAGTTGACTGAGTTTTGCTTGATCTGCGGTGAAACGGTGGTTGCAGGACTCCGCCTCTAAGTGCATAAACCACAAGGCGGGTTCCATTTCTAAAAACTGAGGAATAGTAATGGTGACTGCTCCAATTGTCGGCTTCTGTCCGTTGTCCATGGCAAAATGAAGTTGAAATGAAAGAAATATATACATACTCTTTATAAAAATCAGCGACAAAGCTACGTGTATATATACGAACAAATAATGAAACAAATGGTAAATAAATTCCCGGGAATAAAAACGGTTTACCGGTTTTAATAAATGTCGGGTTCACTAATGTGCTGCGATGAAACAAAAAAAATTGCTGAAATAAATTAAACGGCTTCACCAAGGTGTAGTGAACCGCAATAGGTGCTGAAAATAAAGAGTTAATAATTGGGCTCACCAAATTTTAGAGGACTAGAACGTTTCTATCTGGAACCGTGCCTGTTCTCTACAATAGTTAAACCAGAAAACCAATTAGTGGACAACGACATGTATTGCAAGTAGACCGGGAAGTCAAGCTGTAAACAATGCACAACAGAAGCAAAGCGCTACAAACCAGTAGCTAGCGACCGGAAATTGCAAATGTCCATTGTGACCTTGGGCGGTCGAACTAACGAGAAAATGCAGACGTGCAATCAAACAATGTCAGTAATGACAACGGTCAAAATAATGTCACGATGGTTTGAATACGTGGCAAACCAAGAGTGTTTCGTGATGCTAGCTCCAGGGTTCGTACACCCAAGGTTTCCCCAGCCTTATATTAACATGGATCGGAAGTCACAGTGAGAAGACGGTGAATCTGCAAACAAACTTTATTTAGTTATTTGCTCACCGTACACAAGCGGACTTCAACGCAGCGAATAAGGGCGCTAGGAAGCTGGACGTGAGAGAACCTTCAGCACAACCGCACGGCAGCCGCCAGAGAGGACGAATGTCAACGGAAATTCCAGTTGACCTTCAGGATTCAAACATGTGTCAGCCTGGTTAGGCGGCGTTCCCAACGGAAGTAGCTAAAACACTGTTATCCTAGTGAATGAATTCTACAATGGTAGTGATGGCGCAGATTCCTAATATACTTACGAGTAAAACTGCGATACCTACGCCAACACACTAACTTTGATGCTAGTGGTTTGTAGTAAATTTACGCTCACAAGGTAATATGTACCAGGGCGGTGGTATTGGCAATGCAACTCTCACGCCGCGGGGAGTTTAGGATTTTGGGGACGTCAAAGGTGATCTCACTACAAGTGACTATACAAGCCGCCTTTGCTGACCTACTGATCGTCGCACGCTGCTGTTGCATAAAATCAACGGTTCATCTTTCACTGCAGCTTTGGAATCCTGAAACTGTTCGCATAGTGCTATAGCTGATTGGAAAGTGGAGTTCGGAAGCAGTAAAGGCTTCTGTTGTAGATCAAGCAAATTTATTGCAGAGATCAAACGGTCAGGGAGTTGCGTTTGTAATTGGTCTCCGAAATTACATTGAGCAGCTTGAGTCTGAATTTTGAGAATGAACTTTCTGATACCCTGGTTTTCTTCGCTCACAAGTGGATGAAAGTTGGTTCGTTCAGCTGCTTCAAAGTTCCCAGGCTGGACATGAGAAAACAGCAGTTTCTGCAAGGACTCGTGGAAAAGGGAAATTGGTGAATCAGGAAATAAGTTTTCCACCAAGCTGAATGCATTTATGCCAATCGTTTTGTTCTATATAGCTAGAGATTCTGTGGTCTAAGTTTCGTCTCGTCTCGTGTCGTCTCGGTCGTCCAATAAACAGTGCAGCCGCGTCTCTTCTGATTTTCTCGGTTTTGGGTCAAGCGACTGAGCGCGTAACCAAGACGACGGTCCAATAACTGGCGACTTCAGGTGCTACACACGTAACCTACGCTGACAATGACAATTTCAGTGGAGGAAATGAAACTGATCCCGCAGCAGCAACAAACACAATTTGATTCAGCTCAACTAAAATTAATCGAAACACTAACGCGCGACTTATCTTTGATGTCAGCAAATTTAAACGTCAAACCGGGTTCAACGGTGGACACAATTACGAACAGCATCAATGAATTTGTTCATGATGGCGATGCCGGAGTGACATTCGAATCCGGGTTCAGGCGATAAAAAGACGTGTTCCGAGTGGAGTTGGCTGACATGGATGATGCAGGAAAGGTGCGATTGCTTCTTCGCAAACTCAGTACGACCGAACATTCGAGGTTTACTGATTTCATTCTGTCAAAGAAACCCCGTGATCTTACTTTTGAAGAAACACTGAAGATAGTGACGAATATTTTCAGGGAGCAGTCATCCTTGCTTAACATCCGGTATCAATGCCTCAGGTCGATGAAAAATGAACATGAAGATTTTGTCGCTTACGCGAGTACAGTCAACAGAGAATGTGAAAAGTTCAAGCTGAAGACAATGACAGAAGATCAATTCAAGTGTCTGATATTCGTCTGCGGTCTTCAATCCACCCAAGATGCTGACATTCGTACCAGAATTTTGAACAAGATTGAACAGGACCCTGACATGACTTTGGCATCTGTGACAACGGAGTACCAACGGCTGATCAACTTGAAACATGACAAGGCCATTATTGAACAATCAAGGTCACCTACATTTCATGCCGTTTCGCAGCGGCCACGCAACCGAAGGACTGAGAAGCAAGGTGAAAAACCCCTATCAAAGCCCCCAACTGCATGCTAGCAATGCGGTGATTGGCATTTATTGCGGCTCTGTTCATGCAATCACCACAAATGCCAAAAGTGCACAAGATTCGGACACAAGGAGACGTGCTGCCGTTCAACTCTGTCACCCAAAAGTTCGCCGGCGTTTTCAAGGAACCACCAGAGGAAACCGAAGAAGCAAAGTGCAAGGCTGAATTCCGTTTTGGCCACATTTAACCCCAACTTTGCTGCACGCGAAAATACGTGTCGGTCACTGGTTCTGACATTACTCTGATTTCGCGACAGACTTGGAAGAACATTGGCCGTCCGGCGTGCAAGAGAACAGAACATTCAGCTCGGATTGCAACTGGAGAAAACCTGACACTGATTGGTGAGTTAGACTATGATATTGAATGAGGTGATGTCCATACACGTGGCACAATCTATCTTATCGAGTATTGGAGATTGAATCTTTTGGGTTTTGATTGAGTTGAACATCTGAAACTACTGGATATGCCACTTAGCCAGTTGTGCAGACATGTGAAGGTGCAAACTCCACTAGCAGACCAGAAACCGGATCACGTTCGTCAGAACCTGACAGAGAAGTAGGTAAACAAATTCGCCGATGCGTTCCAGGAAAACCTTGTTTGGTGCACCAAAGCGAAAGCAGTATTGAACCTACGTGCAGATGCCAAACCTGTTTTTCGGCCAAAGCGACCTGTGCCATATGCTGCTCTACCAACTGTGGACAAAGAGTTGGACAGACTTCAAAAATCCGGGGTTATCCAGTCAGTCAATTACTCTGCTTGGGCAGCCGCTATTGTAATTGTTAGGAAGGCTAACGACTCCATCCGACCGTGCGCAGATTTTTCTACAGGATTAAATGCCGAGCTGGGGGACCATCAATATCTACTTTCAGTCCCTTGAGGACTTGTTTGCAAAGCTCAACGGTGGCAGATGTTTTGCAAAACTCGATCTGGCCGAAGCCTATCTGCAAGTTGAAGTTGACGAGAACATCAGAGAACTACTGACCATCAACACTCATCTAGGATTATTCCAATATCGCCGTCTACTTTTTGGAGTGAAATCAGCGCCTGCAATCTTCCAACAGATCATGGACACGATGTTGACTGACGTCCCTGGAGTAGAAGCATATCTCGACGACATCATTGTGATGGGCACTGATCCCAATGATTTGTACAAAAAACTTGATCGTGTCCTCAGCCGAATTCGAGAGTTTGGATTTCAGCTTCGTGCTGAAAAATGCAACATGTCTATGCAGTCGATCAAGTATTTGGGATTTATAATTGACCGACATGGCCGCCGCCCCAATCCAGCTACTATCGACGCAGTTAATCGAATGCCTCATCCAACTGACGTCTCAACTTTGCGGTCATCCCTGGGCTTGGTGAATCACTACAGTGCCTTCTTACTTGCAATGCACCATATCCGAGGGCCGCTAAATCAACTTTTGAAAAAGGATCTAGTGTGGAACTGGTTTACTGAATACCAAAATGCCTTTGATCGTTTTAAGGCTATGATCGCTTCGGATCTGCTCCTTACCCACTTTAACCCTACCTTGGAGATTGTGGTAGCATTGGATGTCTCAAACTAAGGTATTGACGCAGTCATATAACATCGATTCCCGGATGGTTCTGAGAAAGCAATAACTCACGCTTCCAGAACGCTAACGGGAGCAGAGAAGAATTACGAACAAATCGAAAAGGAAGCACTGGCAATTATAGTCGCAGTGCAAAAATTTCAAAACATGCTGTATGGCCGTCACTTCACTCTGTTGACCGATCACAAACCACTGCCTACAGTTTTCGGATCAAAGAAAGGCGGTACAGTGTATACGGCAAACCGACTCCAGCGTTGGGCAACCATGCTCCTTGGCTACGATTTTATCACCAAGCGCCAATCAACAACCAGCATCGGGCAAGCGGACGATTTATCATGGCTGATTGCTACGCGCACCACGGAAAACGAGGATATTGTGGTTGTGGTTATTTCGGTGGATCGGGTTGTGAATTACGTAGCAGCAGAAGCAATAAGAAATCTTCCCGAAACTGTGTCAATGATCCGGCAGTCGACAAAACAAGACCCAGTTCTGCAGAATCTTCAGCGCTATTTTTGAAACAGATGGCCTCAGACTCGTATTGATGGTGAGATGAAGCAGTACTTCCAGCGAAAAGACTGTCTTTCTGCTGTCAATTCCTGCATCTCGTTCAGTGAACGTGTGATCGTCCCTTCTAGTCTCAGAACACGGGTCCTGCAGCAGTTTCATCGCGGTCATCCCGGAATTATTCGGATGAAAGCATTGGCACGTAGTTTTATGTATTGGCCTCACATGGATTTCGACATTGAGAAAATTTGCGAGGGTTGTTCTGCTTATGCACCAGCTGTCAAATCCCCTGTGAAAGCTGAGTTGCAATCGTGGCCAATGCCAGAGAAGCCGTGGATTCGCGTGCACATCGA
>JTDE01000957.1:15641-32772 GCA_014338405.1 Paragonimus skrjabini miyazakii
CCGATCCGACTCTGGCCAGAGTCGGACCGGCTCTGGATTTTGTTGCACGCCCACTCGGATCCGACTCCTTGCCAACTCGTGCCAGAGGCGGACCGACTCCGGGCCAGAGTCGGCGTGTTTACTGGGTTAGTTCCGTTCCTTCGAAATTGGTCAACCGGTACTGGCCAGAGACTACCGGGGGAAAAAGGGTTGCATGGACACGGGAGAATTCGAGGACGTCGAGGCACAGTACTCTATGAAGTCCAAGTTGGCCCATACAATTGGACACGATGTGCTAACCGGATCAGACCATTTGCAGGACAAACGACCCATTCAGACACTCGAGGTCTGCAGCTTGAAGAGCTACTGGACAATGTCAAAGGTCAAGAAACACGCCAGAGACGCGGAACGTTGAGGTTCAAGAAAAGTCACCAAACGTAGCAAACACCTCGACGATTAAACCGCACAAGGACCGCTGTGATACCAATCCAGGTGAATCCTCACTCACGTACAAGCTCAAAGGGGAGGTGTTAGGAGACGCATCTCCTAACAAGACAGCCAGGACGCGCCACGTCGCATAGATCGACCGGCCCAGCTCGGATGGTATGGTCTTGGGTGGTGGTATGGTCCCACTCAGTCAATCAGATTGCAGGTGTGCGGTCGAACACCTGTGTGCTATCTGGACAGTGTTTGTTCTCGCGTTGACTTTGCCCTCCCCCTGTAATATGGTTTGTTCTGACGCGTTGACTGCCACATATGACTGTCTCATTTGATTCGCTTTGTGTCTGTCGGCCATATATGGCAATCGTTTTGTTCTATATAGCTAGAGATTCTGTGGTCTAAGTTTCGTCTCGTCTCGTGTCGTCTCGGTCGTCCAATAAACAGTGCAGCCGCGTCTCTTCTGATTTTCTCGGTTTTGGGTCAAGCGAGTGAACGCATAACCAAGGTGAGGATTCCGTCAATTGTGATGGTCCCAGAAATACAGAAATGACGTAACTAACTCAGCTCCACCCCAGAGCTAGCTTCGACGCTGTCATAATAACAACGGAACTAATCAAAGCAGGTAATTTATCTCTCGAGCACAATTGTTCAGCTTTTTGTCAACAATGTAATAAACACAACAATAATGGGAAATAGTTTCAGTGACAATCACCACACAGTAGTTTCTGAGCTCCCTTAGGTTGGGGAATTTCGGAGGTCCCTTCACCCCTCAATCGAATAATGGTTTTGGAACACTTGGAGCTTTTACGAAACCGTTTGATACGTGGTGAAAAATTACGTATGAAGAAAGTCTTCTCATATTAGCAAAGTGTGCACTGAACAAACACGTGAAGCTTGAGCCTGATCAGCCTGTTAAAGGTATGGTAGATACTGTACTACTCTGTGTTTTTTCCTAAGAAACCAGATAAGCTTTCCGTGGTGTTCGAATGCATAACGAGGTGTCTTGATGTATCACTAAACGGTCAGTTACTGCAAGAACCGGACCTTACTCCTCGACTTTTAAATGTGATTTTGAGATTCAGATTCCACCCGGTTGATGTTATTGCACATAGTGAGGGTGTTTTCTTACGAATTCATGTACCCGCAGTGGAATATGACGCCTCAAGGTTATCACAGGGGTGAACCCACTAAATGGCAGATCACGATATATGCACTAGTAGTTACCTCAGAACTTTATTGGGCAAAATTAGACTATAGGCGAACAGCAGAACATTCAAGCGTATGGATGATAAGAACGTGTGTCGAACAGTTCATACACAGCCCTGCACTCCTTGCCAGATGGACCTTTGGTGGTTCACTTTCTTCACGGGTTGAGGTTGTGGTGAACAAGTGTGTATGGGCTAAACCCTCGTCCACTAACAATTTAATACACCTTTCCTAAAAAGCAATCGAAACGTAGTCCCAACAAGCATCAAACTAGGAAAGGCAGTGAGGTTTGGAAACAAACCGTATAGTTCCAGCGATATTTAGAAATATGATAAATAGTTAGCTCTAGCCTAATCTGGGACCAATGGCAGCAACCAAGAGGGGGGAGAAAAAAGCGCGAGACGGGCCACAGCCCACTCGGCGGCACTCAAAAGCGCGCCAGGCGAAAAGTGCGTAAAACCTTCGAGTGCATTAAACAACGCTCGAAAGGGTTCAGGTTAAACGACCTTGAAGAATGTAGTAAAAGATGAGTCGTTAGGAAAAGAGCAAGCATCCGCTGCGTGCAATTAGTTGAACGACTGGAGAAAGTGGCACTGAGTTCGTATCAGGCCTCCTATTGCAGGCGTACTTAGGATCATGCATACAGAACAAACAAGCTGGAAAATACGGTTGCAGCCGGGATCCTTCGAGAAGCCACACGATCGCTGGTCACCACACAAGCCTCCCCTAGAAGGGTGACGGTAGACAACCTTCGATCACGTAACTGGAGGTATCGACGTACGGGCCACCCCCTTGTAATTTCGTTCATGGCACTGCCGATGCCATGAGTACATACACAAAAGACCCAAGACCACAAGGTCCCCCTCTTTGTGCTACTGCGCCAGTCTAGAGTGAAACTAACCCAACGTGGAAATGGTGCGAACTGCCGTACGGACTGGTGAATGTGGCTGTGTGAATGAGGAAGTTGCGTACTCCCGAGGTCGTTGAGTCATTACGTGTATGACTATCGACGATGGCCTGTGTTTGTATGAGTGATGACCGTGGTGTGGTGAGCCTCACGTGAGAAGGAGACAGTCGCGAGCCATACCGGTGATGATGCGTGCTGAGGCCTAATGAATGCGTGTATGTAGGGCGCAGAGCGGGGGGCGGGTGGGATTTTCCCTGGTCGATTCGCTAGCTGGTTTGCTCCCCAACGACGCGGTCGAAGTGTGTCAGTTGGGTGCTGATAGAGGCTTGACATAGGTAGAATCATTGTACCTCCTTCTAAGCCGCTAGGCTTCTACAATGCGAAACCCTTGAAAGGTGCAAAGTGCAAGATGTACAAATGCAATCAGGATAAAAAACGTCTGTCGTAGGCTAGAAGATGGGAGCTGGAGATGACTTCCGTTGGACGGTCTTCGGACGGGTTCTTCGGAGATTCAGCAAACACGTTCAAGCATTCCAAAATGTCTGAAATGTAGACAAACATACGGGGAGTGAGCAGTCTGAGAGAAATATGTAACTCACCCAGGATAGAAGTTGAACGTATGCCACATACTGAACAGTTTGTTTGTTTTCAAAAGGTTTTGCGATTTTTTTGAACGTTTTCAAAAGAACGATGTTTTATACCATAGTGACGTAGATCAAGTTCCAGTGGATATACAGTAAAACTGTTGGAACTCAACATGAAACTCTAAAAGCTGCTTAGTGCGATAAACCCTATGCGATGAACGCGCATAGGTTAAAAATCGACAAATGGATCAATGACAACGCATAGGAATAGTATGCGATGTCTAAACCAGCGAGTATCCTCAGAAACGTCATGCGAATGGACGCCAGTTGGATTGATATGAAGCAGATGGTGTAGGTTTGATGCCGGTAGGGTTATCCGTACAATCGTTTAGTGGGAAATGCTGCTGGCATGGAGACATCCATGGTTTGCACAAACAAGATGAATGATTCCTTGCAAACATGCGCAAACAATCTCGTATGACCTAACAAAGCGTTTGATATGATGCTGCAAGTCGAATGAGCGGTGGAGATCGAAGATGATTGTGCGCCAATGAGCAATCAGGAATGACCGTGCAGCGAGGACAGTGATGCTAGTCGTGTTCTCTTGCATTACCAGCGTTAGGTAGTGCTTACGACGTCGCAGAGTCCGATGCCGGCTGAGATGTGCCGTGGCAGAAAACTGCACTCGTATGGATGAGCGACAGAGACTGTCTCTGGGTCGGTCCTGAATGTTGGGGATGTCATAGCGGAAATGAGATGAATTGTCCATGCCAGAAACCTTATGTTATTGTTGAGATATCTGATCTCACGCGGGAATAACCTATCTAAGAGTGATGCTGTGGCAAGCGTTAGTGGTTTGAGCCGACAGGACGTTTAATCCGTGGTGTGTACCGTGCTGCTTACAACTGTAAGAGCTACACCTTTTGAAAGATGTCCGAGATGACTAACATAACCGAAGCTGCCAGATTTGTTGACCCATGAATAATGAAATACGCCAGATGCTGTCAGTGAGTCGATCGCAGTGTGACAACAAAATTCGGGGTCATGACAGGTCAGTGGAGCGGCGTTGGCTACTGAGTCCCGTGCAGGAATAGGTTGGGATGGCAGACGTTGTAATGTAAATGTGCGAGGAGACCAACATGAATCGGGACGATTAAATTTTCTGCAGATGTGTTAAATAGCCGTAAGACTGGACAGTGATGGCGGCGTGCACAAGAAACGATCTCGAATGGGATGGGCTTTGTAGCTATGCGACGATGCAGGCGGCGAGTGAAACGGATGCAAGTGAAAACTACCTAAAACCTACGAAAGCGTTTGGGCGTGAAAGTTTGTCTGTCTGCTGGCGCCAGAATTGTACCTAGTCAGATGCGCAGGTTGAACAGGTGTTCATTGTTTGACGCATGATTGACAAATGAGGTAACGGGATGAGTGAGGATAACAAGTCGATGGAATAATATAGCCAGGTTTGAAACTGAATATTGCAGTACTATCAGTAACTCTGTTTATAACCTGCTGCCAAGTAAAAACTTACAAAACGACAGAAACGTGCGAAACGTAAACATTGATGAACCTAAGAATAATGACAATAAACGACGTGCATAATCAAATCGGTAACGTCACTAGAGACGAATTAACACACGTCGTATAAAATGAGGGATCAAATAAAAAGGAACAAACTCATCAATTTGTGTTGAGGGTGGAGGCAAAAATACGCGCTGGAAAAAAGCGTTGGGAAGGGGTTCACCAATGTGTAATGGTGAAGCAGGAGTGAAAAGTTCAGAAAAAACATGCTCATTGATAAGGTTCACCAGTTTGTGATGGCGACTGAAGGAAAAGCGCTGGAAAATCACTATTCGGGTTCACCAAGTTGTAACGAACCGAAACGAAAGTGCTGAAAGAAAAATGATTAGTATTCGGGCTCATCAATTTGTAGTGGACAAGTGGATATGCGCAAGACCCTCGTCCACTAACAACTTAGAACGCCTTTCCTGGAGGGCAATCAAAACCTAGTCCCAACAGGCAACAAACTAAAGAACACAGTGGGGTGTGGAAACAAACCGTATATTTCCAACAATGTTTCGAAATATGATAAATAGTTAGCTCTAGCCTAATCTGGGACCAACGGCAGCAGCCAAGAGGAGGAAGAAAAAAGCGCGAGACAGGCCACAGCCTACTCGGCGGCACTCAAAAGCGCGCCAGGCGAAAAGTGCGTAAAACCCTCGAGTGCATTAAACAACGCTCGAAAGGGTTCAGGTTAAACGACCTTGAAGAATGGAATAGTAGATGAGTCGTTAGGAAAAGAGCAAGCATTCGCTGCGTGCATTCGTTACACGACTGATGAAAGTGGCACTGAGTTCATATCAGGCCCCCTATTTCAGGCGTACGCAGAATCATGCGTACAGAACAGACAAGCGGGAAAACACGGTTGCAGCCGGGATACTTAGAGAAACCACACGATCGCTAGTCACTACAAGGTCTTTACTATCTAGATGAAAATTCAGCTGTCCGATGGGCCTAAAGTCCTTGAAAGTGTTGCTTGTTCTATACATTGTGCCAGTGTGAAAGAAATAAGTGACGACACTTCACCTTCCGATCATGCATTGGGTATCACGTGGGACATCTTGGCAGACCTACTTATTTTTAGCTTTCGACCGCCTGAGAAGGTGGTCAAAAGATGAGATATCCCTTTTTTCTCTCATCAACTTTCATGGGTTTGTTATCCCATGGTTAATACGGGGAAAGATAATGTAAGAGGCGCGTCATAAGAGGCTGTTGTGTAATAACTAACTCTGTACGGAAGAACATTCATCGTAGCACAACTGTTCAAAACCTATATAGGAACGTGATAAAATATGGCTCCCCGGATACATAGGACTGATGTAATTTACCAAAATTCGATCTTGGTTGTTAAGAGTTATTGATGCGTCATGTGCTGTTCTCCCGAACAAAGCACGAACCATCCAGGACGATCCTGAACCTCCGTCTTTTATATAGACTCGTTGATTTTGTGGCCTGGTGAATTAGTTTTAACGATTTATGCGGATACCATGCAACTGCAGACCGACCTTCTCTGCAGAGTTCGTCGCACATTGTGCCTTACGGACGCTGAGTGCATTGACTGCAGAGAGCTTATGAAGCTAATCTCCAAAACATTCCTAGTTGTCCATTTGCCTTACAACAGGTCACTTATGTCACGCACTTGAAGGTCGACAATCTACAATCTACGCCGACCATACATCATCGGGGTATTCCTAAAACCCCTCATCTGACAGCTATTCTTACAAGGAAATCAGGTGTTCTCAAACTTATTTCGGGTGCGACGTCCCACGTATACCGGTAAGCTATTCTACACTTAGTCCTCTGGACTTGGCCACCATACCTACGCGCCTAAGCAACTCAATTGTTGAAATCTGACACGCGTTCAAATAACTTGTTTCAATTACCATTTTTTACAACCGAATTTGATGTAGCGACTGGTCGCCGTTTTTGGTTGGTTGGCGTCGATCGACCTCAGTTCGGTCTTTGGTAGTTTGTGCGTGGGATCTGATTAGCTGAAGCTTCTCTAATCAGCAAGCCCCACCAGTTCCCTCATTACATAGGGTACCTGTTTTTTTGTGTAATCATTGTTTCCTAAGAGTTGTAACATTATGTTCACCAGATCTTCTTTGGTACATGAAGACACAAAGGGCATATGTGATCTGAAGTGTTTTGGCTTCACATCGCGACAGATGAATAGCGAATTGTAAGGGAAGTGTGATTTTCATTAGGTTTGAGGCGTGTAACTTAGCACTGGAAGCAAGATATTTATAGAGGTGCTAAATTGAGTCTTAAACAGTGGAAAACAACCAAAATTATCATATCTATTTCTCAAAGAGATCCATTTGCGAAAAATCTGGACTTTGGCTGGATTCGAACCAGCGACAGAAACACCATGCCCAAACGCGGCAGGCACTCTACCAACTGAGCTACGAATCCAGCCGAAGTCCAGATTTTTCGCAAATGGATCTCTTCTAAATTATCAAATCTGCCAAACTACTTATCAGTAAATCAATATCTATTTCTATTTACTTGACAAAAAGATCTAAGTATCAAACGGCAAAATGTGTATGACAGTTATGTCTCACCGGAAACTATTTTGATCTGATACCTTATCAGTTACTACTCAGTCTAGATTTACCGGCATCGTGCATCATTTGAAACAAACGACTGTACCAGTAATGACATCAATCAACCTGTGCACCTAACAACTTGTGCTTTTTCCCCTCTCCCTTCCAGATTTTGCGGCGGTCACGTACCCTGACCAAACGCAGGAAGCAACAGTAGAAAAGAAAAATGATTGATTGTAAGACGCTTGTTTCGCCGACCTGTACACATCTCTTTTATTGTCATGTTGTCGTACTTCTGTTTTTACATTTGTTGCTGAAAAGATGCTTCTTACGAATTTGTGTGCTCAATTGGGTGATTGTGAATACGGCTTCCAACCCGCCAGTTCTGTGACTGACTTTCGTACTATCCGTTTCAGCATGTGGATATTCCGTTCCTTGCACAGTGAATTACTATTGCTCACGTGAGTCTCCCATCTATAGGATAATACACGACGTTTCAAACAGGATTTCGGTGGATAAAGGTAAAATCAACCCACAAACACTACGACATTCTGCTGTTCGCAAATGGCACTCGTGATATTTTCTCAACAGAGATGGAAACATTATAGCACTGTGCTGTGTAACGAGAAGACTTAACATATATATCCCGTCACATCCTGATTCACTGTCACACCTCCTTAAAACAATGGGAATAAATCCATTACAGGCATCCTCATAGCCAGTTTTCTTTATTCGGTATATATGATGGATACATTCGAAGTAATCGTCTATAACATGTTTTCGTTATAATCACTCTCGTTATAAGTGGGTTCGATCGAACAGCTGGTATTTGAATCTGGCTTAGGTTGTGACCGACAGCAACCATCAAGGACAGAGAATGACAGATCTAATGGAGAAGCTACTTGCCTGGTAACAACTGTATCACTGTTAATCAAAAACGTATGTGTGTGAGAAACTAGCAAGATTTAACACAACAGTTGGGATGCTGCAAGCAATAATGTGATAAAAATAATCAATGAAAAACGCCACCAGGTTCAAACCATCTGACCAATGGGCTGGATCACAAAAGCACCAAATCATTAACAAACTGTGAATGGTATTCAATTTGTAACGATTACTATCCTCTCCCACTCATTATCAATATAGACATTTTTGTCTGTAACTGTAAAAGAGGAATACTGAGGAAGTTTGCCTGCTATTTAAACTCCCTGAAATTTCACCTGTGTGGTATGTTGCGTCATGGATACAGATTGGGCGTCATTTGTAATTGATTTAAACGTCCCTATTTAGGTAAAGTGGCAGCCGGCTCATTTCAGAAAGAACTGTTAGTGCTCAGTTTCGCTTTTACTATGATCAATCGATAATGCACTAAGTGATGAAAACAGGTTCCTTTGTTTATGAGAAGAAAGTGTTGACCACAGCTCATATAGATAAGTACTAGGTGTGACAGATCTATAATATTATGTATAAGGCCTCAGTCGTTTGATAAGCACTCACATTATCCGATTTTACTAAGAACAGAAGGTGATTGTTCTATAAATTCAAATCATTAACCTCAATATCACGATTTTCAACCAAGTTGTAGTCACCGACTTCCTTGGACAACGTTTTGTTCGCTGTTGCATTATCATAACTAAGGGTTTCATACAATAAATGTCCGATGCAGCTGCGTAACAACAGCTTCACAGACTGGCCATTGTTTTTCCTAAATTCAATCTTGAAACACTAGCCTAAATATGACGAAATTTGAATGAATTACCCACACTTCATGTAGCCTCCACAATTTGTTTTAGCATCAACGTTTGATGTGCTTTACTTGGCAGACGATTCGCATGCATTCACTCTGTTTGATGATTTTCATGCAGTTTGGGGATATATTTGCTGTAAAGCGTTTATTCAGGTAGTTCCTACTAAACCACTGATTAACAAACGTACGACGAACATAGAAAATAAGTACATAATTGAACCAGGTTATTTGCGTCTGCTGCCTTAAACTCATATATCCATATGGCTATTCTAAAAAGACCTTGATTGTGCTTCGTCTCAAAAGCTTCATTCTGGATTCACGATCATTCGCAGAAAACTGCTACACATGTATGAAAATATGGTAGATAAAGCAACTGTTTGTGACGAGTTTGCACTGGACGGATCTCATGACGTGATAGCCACGACGATTTCTCTGAATATGGCGACAAATCTAAATAGGCTACTAAAACAGGTCGACATGACAACGAACTTACTCCTAGTAATGGCACCCAGACGTAGCACTGTGCTTTAGGTAATGAGCAGTCGAATGGGAATATCGGTTACATGCACGTTTTCCTAGGACAAATGAGCTACAAGCGGAACTAAATCGACCAACAGAAAGGCCGAAACACTCGAACCAACAAGGATAATTTATCTCACTATCTCTTAACTTTAAAGCAAGCTAAAGCAATCGAGATTATTCAGCACTACCGGGCCTATAGGCTTACTTTTACTTGAGTGAACGACCATTTTGGGTAACTCTCAAACATTCGAGAAAACAGTACGAAGTCATAAATCGCAGAATGACAAAAATACGTTAAACCATATCAGCTTCATCTTTTTATCAGTAGACTGAAACGTATAAGTGTAACGCGAAAGGCAGTCAGGTGAAAAGATGCAGTTAGAATGACAAATAAACCGATGAAATAGTTCAACTCCTTCGTCACGGAATGTTAGGGCACATTCCAAATGTTTAGTCAATTTTATAAGACCATGCAACGGCTTAGCTAACGGCAAACAACGCAACCCAGCTTCATTGGCTATTAAGCATATCCGGATGACTGGCCATCATATGGACCTGACCAATTCGTTCACCTTGTCCTCACGTTTCCTAACTCGTAAAATTCTTAGCCGTTAGTAACCTAATAATAATCAGACGTTGATAACTAGCTTTGTGTACGCAAACAGTTGATTTAGAATGACCTCTCATTTGTCGGTAAAAGTTCAACTCAAACTAATCGCTCGACATTTGCACCATATTTGTATATTTTAGTCGATTATTTCCCGTGTGTTGCTGCTGAGCTTAGATGGAATAAAAACATTCTACGAGTCGATTCTACTAATTGTTTCCGTAAACTTGATAAAAGCAGACAAATTATTAGACGTATCGTTCCGTTTTCCGCAAAATCAAAGAAAATTACTATATCTGGCGTTGTAAGCTCTCCATCGTTGCTCTTAAATTTGCATAATACTAGACATTCATAAAACCTCGCTTGCTGTTAGCAATATCAAGTGAAAGCTCATTACTGGCGATGACAACGTTACGTTTCTTATTGATCGCTGTGATTTATCCAGACTATATTCTGTTGTTCTTAATGGACCAACTGCATTCTCCACTCTCTTACGCCCTAGCTGATTCATACGTTACGGTAGTTCGCGACATGTCCTGTACAGTCGACTGTGCTTTTCAGCTCATCAAATGTGCGCTTGTAACTCTCAGATTGTCCTTTTGAACACACTTCGTTTATATTCCTCATTGTTGACTCCTCGGGGTTCTGGAGTGGATTCGAAAGAATTATTAGTTAACATTTCCAGACACTGTACAACAAGTGGGGTCTTATTTGTGAGCGGCAGAATCGTTTATTACGGACTTCGTGAACCTATTTTTCACGTAATAACTAAGCTAATTACTTTAGGTATCGATAAATCTCTTGACGACTTTGTGAAGGAAGCTACGCTGGTTATGCCTTTAAAAATTCAACTTACTACTCTTAGGTCATACCATTTTTATTGCAAACTGACACTCAATCCGTTCTTTTTACAGTCATGTAGAAATGTTTTCTGTGACATTTAGATAACAGATTTGTCAAACCTTCACTCCAAGGAGGCATATCTGTAGAGCTTTTAAAAGGAGGCTACACGCAATTAACAGCCATTAATGCCTTTTACATTGTTTGACCATTACTACTTATCTTGAGGACTGAGCAACCCAGTAGTAACACTCAATGATATTATTAATAGGTGTTTGAATTGACCAGGGTGACACTTTGGGACACGGATTGAAATTCTTTTATTGCTTCTCCGAAAATAATGTTGTTCTTAATCCTAAACTGTATACAGTTTTCGCGAACGAGTTCAACCATTTAGATTAAATGGCGGTTAGCAATGAATTAAAACCGGCTGTTATTATTGATGTAGACTCTTTCTCCCAAAAGCCTTACAAAACTGGCAGCAATTTTAGAGGTATCACAGCAGTATGTTCGTTTAGTGAGAAGTGATGACTACACAGCTCAGTGAAATGGTATAAACAAATACACCGCAAGAGACAAACATTCCGTTTATTCTCAAGTCGATTACAGAAAACATGAGATTATATTATTTTCCCGCGAAGCAATGAAACAGAGAACGAACGTATGTCACATGGGTACACAGCATGGTACAGAAAACAGTTGTCGTCTCATGAAAACAAGGTTACTTGCATCAGCACCTTCTGTCAGCGAAAAGATGATATGTGGATGCTGACCAACATAGCTTCAAAGAACTTCCAAGTCTCCGTGTTCGGATAACATAACAAGATGGTGATCGCAGTGACAGAATTAAACAATCTGTCTCGATTACGAGTTTTTCGAGAGAAGGTGCCATATTTCTGCTCGTTGGCTGAGATACCGATCTATGTTGCGTGGTGGTTCACACTATCCACTTTGATCTGTGCTGCGACTTTCACTGTCACAAAGTTTGATACTCTCTGGTAACGTCAGTCAAATGTTTGAATAATCAACATGCAATCAATCTCGTTTCCATGGAATAGCGACCGTTTTTCCTACCTTGTTAAGTATCTGCGTGATAGTCGTTCTGTGAATGTTCTGCAGCCACGCAGTAAGATTGTGTACACTAATGTCTCAAGCAACCAACCGAAGAGATTGAAATAAAGGCTTGCGTTTCGTAATACATGTGGACTTAAGTTGATTAAGAGATACTCGTTGCCTACTTCAAGCTAGTTCATCTAAGTCATTTCAGTGGCATGGACGGAAATTGTTTCGTTTTTTTGGTCAGACACCAACCGTTGTCCGCTTTGTTCACAATTACAGATAATCTTGCTCTTTCACTGATAAGTACTGTAACACCTCCCAAACAAGGAGAAAACAGGTTGTTTATATTCCAAGGACATTAAGTACAATCAATAACATGTAAGTTCAGAAGTATTGATAGACCATACCCATGTTCTATACTGTTAACCGATCGTAAAACTAGATTTTGAAGGGTATATCTACCGTTACTACCAGTTATGAAGTTCTCGTCATTTACATTCCAGATGGGTCATTGGTTAGGCTGTCAGCTGTTAACAGCAAAAACGTTGAGTGTAGCTTAAGATTCGTAGTAACGACAGACCTTTGAAACAACTTGAATACACGTACAGACGCCCACGTGAAAGTTCCACTGACTGTTAGTGTTCCAACCTAATTCGTTTCAGTTATATATGTTTGAGAAGAGCTTGAAATCTGTGAGCTGAAAGAAAGGTGCCATTTAAAATGCTTGAAGTAAAAAAAACCTCAAGTTACTCCTTCCGGATTACTGTTCCAAGCCATAAGGACTGTTAGATCATTCACGCGATGAAAGTACATCATAGTGCAGAAGAAAATGGTAATCTTAGTTTGCGTTTACGTATCAATGACTGACAGTGTATTTCGTATTTGACTCGAAACTATAAATTCCACCGATTGTCAAAATGAATGAAGTGGTCTATCTTTTCTTATGTTACCTTTATCATTTTCCAATGAATACAGACGACGAGTGCAACATGACTATAACAGTAAAGTTCAAAAACGTGTGAAGTAAAACATTTTCCAATGAAACAATATCTTTATTATGAATGAGTAATCAGGGCCAGTTCAGATACAGTTTGTACATAACTTACAATTAAGCGCAGCTGTTATGTTGAAACGAATATTCCAACCAGACACGCTTTAGAAATGTTACCCATCAGTTTTGCTCTTGAATGACCACCCTGGCTAGTGCATATACCTGCGCTAACTGGAAGTTGATCCCCGTTTTATTTTCGCATATTTGGCCACTGTATCACCATCCACCACTGGAACGTTAAGTAAATATAACATACAGACATTTAGTCACGTTTGTTTGTGTTTGGACATTATGCACAGAAGGATGTGATTATGTTTACACGTAACAATTTGGCTTGGCCCAGCGTTGGTCTGCAAAGCAATGGTCAACATAGTCAGCTCACAAGTATGACTAGCAAAGTTTAGATTTCGGTAGAGACAAAAAACTTTATACTTCAATCCCTATGTACATAAGACCAGTCATGTGATCCGGTTCCTAAACCAGAATTCCATCACACAATGTGCAGTTTTCACTTAGGCGTTGCGTTCATTTTCAACCGATTTTGACTATTCATTTAGCGTTTTTTTGTTCAACTTTGTCCACCAGTGCTTTCCCATCAGGTCAACTCCCCTCAACAACTTCTCGCTCGATTTCTCCCGTTAACCTGTAACCACTAATTGTGGTACTTTGATATTTTGAAAGTCGGTAAATGAGACATTTCGGAGAGAACCCAATTTCCGAAAAAAGTCACATTCTTGTCAATGGTTTCAACCTAACTGAAACCGAAGTCTTTGCTCAATATCAGTTATTGATTATCAATTGAAAATTTTTTCAAATATCTCAAAAATATTGTAAATATACATCCATTCTATTATTTCCTTTGTTCAGAGTTGATTCATAATAAAGATTTAATTCAGTTTAGAAGACTGAAGCTTTGAAGAAAAAAGCAAAGAAGCGATAACAGGAGGAATATGACTGTGTTTTCGACAATCAGAACGGAATGCAGTAAAAGCGCACTTCTGGCGGTTATTGTTTTGTTTAAACAAAATGTAGATAAACAGATGGCAAAATATGTCGCTCATAACGAGATCTATGGGCAGGATCAGTGCAAGAAAACGAAGTTTTTCCCTTCCAGCAGCATCTTCCTGGTGGCCTCCTGAGTTGTAATTGATTTATCGACCGCTATGGCGAGTAAAGCACAGGAAAACAGTAATAGAAAGCCACAACCGGCGCACAAAGGAGCCCAGCCTGAAAAGATGTGAGGGATGCAAATATATATAATTTTCTTGTTAGAAAAATATCGAAACGACTGGCTGTGTGTCATTTTTTTACCAAAGGAGAAACTGAAGGAAATTTAGAGGACAAACAGGACTGTTTTATTTAAGTATTTTTGACTGAGTTACATTATCTATGTGGGGCCATTTTGGGAAATACTTTGAACCAGATTTTCGGGAAAAGGAAAAAAGCAGTACATGTTCAAATAGCCGATAAAGTGGTTCAGTTAAGTTATTCCATTCATGAACATGGTATTCATTCGTTCGTCGTGGTCAGACAGTCATTTGTACCGAAACTGACTTGACAATCTGTTTCATCAAAATCAAACAGTTCTGTTCTATAATCTCTTGTATGCATGCTGGAAACTAAAATTGTGACCAATCCACATGTGCATATAGGCCTATACAAACGTTTCGTCATAGACTTCGTAAACTCTCTTTGAAAGAAAATATATTCAAAATACTCGATTCTGTCCATCAGATTTTACTACACATTATGGACAGTCATTTTAAATCGGTGAATACCTAGTCAACTATTACAACCTCATCACACGACCAGCTACACTTATATCCATATTATAGGTGATGATGTAGCACTGAACTTTAAGTATACATAATTTTAATTTTGGGTAAGTAACAGAGGGTTTAGGTGGCATTAAGTGAGCATTATTCACAATTCATCTGAGCTGTCACCTACAGATGGAGCCCGATCTATTTTGACACGAACTAGTATACTTCATGTTCGCCCTTGTTAAAACTCATCAGTAGTAAATAGTTTCACACGATCAAGAGTTAACTTCCTGTCCACGATGTCATAAGATGACCATGCTGACCACTGAGCTATCTACTGCAGATAAGACACGACCGAATCCAAATATCTGACTGCTCAACGACAACTGTTTGTGAACAGTGCTTGAAGTAATCGGACAACTTGACTAATATCCACGGGCCAATGTAGATGCATCTAAGAACGGTTGTTCGGTAGTGGTTAATAGGCGGCAAGTGGCTTGGTGATCAGTAAGGTTGCCATATGAGAGCGTGCACTGGAGTTCAACTCTCGACTGTGACAAGGATACACAAGAAGGATGAGTCAAACAATACTGGAACTCTAGTCTAACGCTATTCCTGAGGGTGAGAACTCGAGGATTTCATTTGAGGTGACAGCTCTGGTCAACTTTTAGAAGTGTTTAGTTTCGCTCTCAACGGATCACACACGTTCGATTCTGGAGAACAATGTAGTGCTAACATACCAAATTAAGCATTATTTACAAATCTATCTGTAAATGTTACTTACTATGTGCATGTGATAATAAGTGAATTAGCTGGCCGGGACAATTTTTGAGGTGCGTGTTGAATGCCGAAGGTAAAACAATCAAAAATGCCAAAACAGTTTACTTGCTTAGATCCGATAACACAGTAGAATTCATTAGAGTTATCCAGATGTAGAGATTTCTAGAGGACAATCACTAAGCGCACATCCCAGACTTGTCATGAACACTGTCATCCATGCTTGTCTTCGAAACCTAATTTGTCTGGCATTACTGTTTAGACATTTTGACATAAGCTTGTCTGGCCACTTTCCGCCAGTCCAGTTTGAATACTAACAATATTTCCCATGTCTCAGTGTCCAATAACAATCGGCCAACTGCTGATTTTTCAAAGTGACGGAAACATGCAATGAGGCTGTCTAAGTGTTCAAACGCTTGTGGAAACAAATCAGCATGGTTTGCATTATAAAAGCCAGTGTTTCAGTCCCCGTATCGCATAAAATTCCTTAACATTGACTACTAATGAGAATGACCTTTATTATTTTGTGTTCTACTAAATCTACACAGCGAGTGTACTTTCAAAGCTTTGAATCTGGTGCATTATGTATGTGTATTTATGTTATACAATCTGTTAGTGAACGCACCGAATGTACAATTGCCTTTGGAGTAGGGACCCACATTGCCACCGCATACCTCACGAACAGTCACCGAATCCCAGCCAATCGGCCAAACGATTAGGCCAGTAAAAAGTATTAGATCTGGGATGAGGAAATGAGAGAAAAGGAAATATTTGGTGAAATGAACACGAAGATAACTTGAAATCTACATTTTCTAGGACAAAGAAAATTCCAAGAAACTCATTGGATGTAATCATGGCTTATTATTTGGTAAATCATTACTAATCTAACTTGGTATCTTCCTCAACGTTTTTTAGTTTAAGAGACGGGCAAGCGTGTGTATTTTTGTGATGTGTGCCTTTCAGTGAATGTGACTGTGAATCAGATGAAAGCATAATTTATATCGAAGGCCGTATATCAGTGAGAAAATGTAGTCATCACCAACGCACTGTAAACTTTTTAGGGCTAAGGTTTGGTGATGTAAACATGAACGGAATCTGTTTAGATTGAAAGCCACCTTACAACTTGTCGACGAGCTGTTTGATCCTACTTTTGACAAACGTAAAAATATGGAGTTTGATTTCAAGGTGTAAGTTTCAGAGAAACTCTCGGAAGGAATTAGACTATTGTCAATGTTGTGGTCGCTAAAAACATTCCGATCTCCGCCGTTACATTTCATTGTTACTCAACCAAGGCGACTGCAATTCAAGTGTATCTGACAAGCTTACTTTGTATTTCGTATGCACGTATATGTGTCGGTTCAGCTTGAGTTAAATTGAAGACATCAACTATCTGTTGATCAGGTTGAGTTCAATTCTAGGTGTCAGTCTGTTCACAGAAACCCTGTTGCTTCGAATTCTAATGAGTTCTTTCTAGATAACCTTGTTGTATTTGAAGCAAACGACATTACTGAAGTACAGGCTATTCCTGAAGTACACGAAACA
>JTDE01000957.1:32872-67674 GCA_014338405.1 Paragonimus skrjabini miyazakii
TACTTTGTATTTCGTATGCACGTATATGTGTCGGTTCAGCTTGAGTTAAATTGAAGACATCAACTATCTGTTGATCAGGTTGAGTTCAATTCTAGAGGTAAATCTGTTAACAGAAACCCTGTTGCCTCGAATTCTAACGAGTCCTTTCTAGATAACCCTGTTGTATTTGAAGCAAACGACATTAATGAAGTACAGGCTATTCCTGAAGTACACGAAACACTTAAGGAACCGATAATCAGAAGATCTGAACGTTTGGAATCCAGACCACCGCGGAATTACAGATATTCGCACGCTCATTCAAGGTGTGGCGGATGTGATGAACATGACTGATATGCTTTGTTTACTACTGTTATACAACTGTTTTACTATGCCAATATCCTGTACAATTGATACCAACGATTCGACAATATACGTTCTATGTTATTGTGCCTAATTGTGTTTTGCGATTCTTATACGTTTGATCGTTATTCTATATTGTTCAATTCTAATTACAACACTTACCCGAGTAAAATATAGACACGAATATTGAAACAGTTGTCGGAGTAAAATGGAAATTACATAATCCAGATCGATCTAAACTGTCATTGACACACTGAAAACGAATCCAGTATGTTAATAGTCCACCTGAATTCACAAACCTTATCAACTGTGCGCCGTATTAATGTAAATTTCCTGACGGAACTAAAATCCTTAGTGAGTACTATATAATTCGAATATCAGCGTAGATATGAGAAGTTAGAAGTTCATAAAATAAACGGAATCTATTGAACAGTGTCTGAATGTAAATAGGCACTACCATTCTTTGATAATGTTCTTGTTTTGAACCACCTTACATTGAATCAGTGTAATTTGTCCGTGTGATTAGGCGCATTTTTCAAAACCAGCAGAAGACGAAACGAACCGGACCAAAACTGGGTGTTTTCTATGACCCAATTGAAGTCCCACATGCCGCAACTTACTTTGCCTCGGTTAGGTAAACAACGATAATTGACCTTATCATATTTTATCTTGTATGATTCTACATAATACAAAACTGAAATATTACGTCTTGTATATATATAATACACTGAGGTAATGGAAAAAGCGCTAACAGTATACAGAGCAAAAACGATCAGATTTCGATCTACGTTTGTGATCAAGCATTGTAGAAGACCGATAGAAAATAAAGTCACAGATTAAGTTGTAAACAAGAACTAGGACGAAATCGGTAGATATTTGCTTATGCCTGAACATGCGTTAGAACATGAGAAATACTGTATATTCCGATTCAGCAAATGTGGAGCACTTTATAACATGTTTCCATAATCTGTGTATCCCACTCCAGTTCTACACTTTTGTATAAATGGGATATTGATATATTAGGCACCCTCAAAACGTAGCTGATATTTATCACAAACGACATCGGCCATAATTCCTATTTCTGAATATATAACGCAAGAATTGGATAAATTCAGAATTGACATATTTTCTTACTGAGGTTCCCTTGAATAAGTAGATAGTTATTCAAAATTTCCTCGGTCTGGTGGCCTCTTTTACCAAGGAGTGGACAAAAACAGATCGCCGAAATCTTTCTGCATTGCAGCCCGCAAGCAAGAGAAGTGAAAAACTAGATCACACTGTTCACAAATTCGTAATCCACAGAGATCTCCTGACTTCGGGTGTGTATAACTAGTTGAAATGAAGTAAGATTTCTTTTAGTTTGTACGTTACAGTGAACAACGATTGCAATATCTTGTTTGCCCTAGGCTACAGTTGCCAGCTAACAGAATATGTATTACTGGTCGCCAGATATTCGGGTAACTGGCACAACACTTCGAGTACCGGCGGATGTGTCGAAATTGTCATATTAAATTAGACAGGAGAGAGTTGTACACAACCTATGTTGGCTTCAACATCACGATACGTCAACAACAAATGTCTGCAAGTTCATGCTGGTGTTCTGGATAACTATGGAATTCAGCAATGATGTCCGCTACAGAACCAAAGCCTCATCAGCTTGCCTAGTCTAACGATTTTCACATAACTCTTCTTCGTTATCCCATACTAAACACTGGCCGAATCAAAGAAAATCATCTGATCTAGTCGCTTTAGTTATTAATGATTATCAAATATATCGTCTACCCAAACTCCAGCCTGCTTGAACTAATACACAATAAGCACTGCAACGCCAGTGCGACAGCAGGTGTCGGTCCTAATTGCCAGAAACGGTTTAGGGGCACACCTTTGACATGTTTTCCAGGCTGACCTATTATCTCCGCAGGTTGGTACTGTGGCTAGCTAGCAGTCCTCTTACCGTCTGTCAACCTGAGTAACAAGCCGATAGGTGTGTGTGTGAGTACTTTCTTCATATTGTCCAGTTGGCGAAGGCACGTTGCGACACACGCAATTCGCCCGTTTGTGCCCATTACACAAGTATTCAGATACACTGAGAAAGGCAAACAAATTGCGCCCAGTGTTAGTGCGAAAAGAAAACTCCGGTGAAACGTAAACAATGCGACAGTTAATACTGTACAGTTTTTTATCTTTCAACGAACGAACGATCATTATTATAAAAAATCAGATGAAGATGAGGATGAGTAATTAGCATGAAGTAAAGAATTCAGTGGAGTTTCATTTTCATCATGCGTTACAATTTATCTGTCGTATATGATGTGATGTACATCCAGAAGTGGTATTTAATGGGTGGTTCCCAGCAAAGGTCTATTCTGAACGTCGTTGATGAACCAGTGATATAATTAATAAATTTAGTTTTCACGCGGATTTTCAAGACAAGTTATTTCAATAGAAACTACAGAAAATTGATACTGACACTGACGAGTTAAGTAGCCACTCATCTGGGAAATGTTTTGCCTATATACCTGGAGGCAATATACTGTAAGCCAAACATGGGTGAAAAACGTAATGACGACAAACCAGATGATGAGGCCTTCGATGGGTACAGAAAAGCTACGGAAAGTAGTGAGCCAAGTGAAAAGGTTTGTATTTTCATGTGGAGTGTTGCGTCGAGTGCCCTACTGAATTCGCCTCCACGTTGACAGCAGAAATGTCTAAGGCAGTGTCTAAAATTCAGTGTACACCCTATGAGTTTTTTGAAACGAGCCAATTGCAATTCAACATCGACGTTTTCGTACACTCACTGGGTCTATTTTTGTGACCACTTGTGTAGACGTTTCATAAACTGGCACGGAGTACATCAAGCATGTAAATCCATAGATGATTTGGAGTCGGACATTAGCCATACTGAGATGGCTAGAGCCCTTAGATATTGTTTACGGGTTGATTTCAACACAGCCGTCAATCGTGGATGTGACTATACGTACGACGACGCATCGACTGTAGACGCATTCCACTAAAATGCTCTTGAGTCATTTTGCCCCGATGACAATTCTCATACAGAATTGTGGTGTTTGTTGTGCCAATGATAAACGTTGATTTATATTAGTATTCATATCGAGTTAAGGCAGACTCTGTTATCGATTAGGCAAATTTAACAATGCATTAACCGTAGTTAGCAAATGAAGCGTCGACTGCCATCAAACCCATTGATACTGTGCAATGATCGTCTAAATTTATGATGAAAGTTTTGATTGGTGAATCTTTTCTTTGTCACTAAATTTTCTGACGGTTCACCATTTCCAGTGCTTGGAAAATTACTTGAAAGTCATTGCTAATAATGAGATTTTTCATGTTATTTAACTTTCATGGATTTTCGGACATACTGTAAACGAACACGATTATGTTTCTGAAAGTAAATACGTTTGATTTCTGTATAAGGTCTCCTAAACATTATATATGTTCCTCACAACTTCCAACTTTTATGAATCAACCTTTGTCTATTTTCACTGCATGCACATAATAGACAACAAGGTGACTTACATACGTTTAAAACACACTAATTGAAAAACGTTTAAAATGAACACTATATTCGTTTCGGTATACTTTACTTAGTGCTACCTGACTAAATGCAGGTAGAAGTGACAGTGTAATCAAGGTCTTCCTTAGAAAATACGGTAGTTCCAAATTACGAAGGTCAATGTTCGGTAGATTTTATATGACAGAACTGATCAATTTTGCCTCCATACTGAAGTATAGTGGGAATTGTTACTGCGGATTGCTATGCTCCAGTGTTGGGTTGCATGTGACAGTCTGTAAAACCAGTGAACACTGCTATTTCAAACAGAAATCATACAAGTCACAAATCTGCATGCCCAACTTCATATGTTGTAGATCTGCATGCATTATAACTTTCCATTTCCCGAAAAACACAACGTACAACAGACGCGAGTACAATGTGTTTTTAAATCAATCTAAGCTACTTGGCTCAAAAGCTTGTCAAAAATGGACGGAACCAAGATGTCTATCAGACAGAACTGGCAACCATTCACACGTCCTTTCTAGATATCTGGAGAGGATTCTACGTCAATTAACAAAAAATCAGGTCAAGCCATCAAAAACTCGTGCAACTTTGTACCAAAACTCAAGTCAGCTATCAATGAGTATGAGGATGGTCTCGTCAGTTTGGTTGTCGTGTCATCATCTACTAAGGTACCTAAACGGACACTGCCAGGAATGGTCGGATGATTAAGGTAAATTAACACTACCTTAGTAGGAAAATCAAAGCAAAATATCGATCAGATAATAACAGTGATATCGATATGTTTTGATGTTGGTTACTTTGCTCACGAATGGTTTTAAGATCACCATTATCTCCTTCTCAGTCCACATATATATTGGGCTGCTAAGATAAAACATTAGGCCGAGTTAATCAACAGCCAGAACTCTGGTAATGATATATATATATATGGTGCATTAACAATTTTGAAATGAAATCTACTAGGTTTTCTTTTGTATTATCTGAACAATCCTGTACCCGTAATCAAATATGTTGTGGATCTGGAATCGTGTACTGGCTGGCTGATATTTTTGGGTTGTCTGGTTCTTAGAATAGAACAGCGCCCAAAAACTTTGGATTAGGGTATAGTCACACATGTGGATAATAGCCTCAGGTGCAAGTTTGTCTACCGAAAATGAGGTTATGCAAGTGTGACAAGTTCGCTTTTCCACGAAGGTTTGCACCTGTGTGCGGACACAGACGATCAAAGACTAACACAAGAAGGAAGGATGATTATATTATTAAACTAAAGCGACCAGAATAACCTCAAAAAGCGGTTAGGTAAACATGCATTTTTCAATCAAAAATGTCCGTGGATTGAAAGAACATAGTAGTTATTTCCTAGAATTGAAGATCAGTAGAAACTACCCGTAGAGTTTAAAATGAGGTAGGCCTCAGAAATGTTTTAAAAAGGGATTGACAGTGATTTTAATATTGACGCATTCAAAAGATCTTGAACCTGTTGGCAGAACTAGTAACTGTAACTATAGTGCATAACGCAAGGACTGCCAAAATACCTATGTCGGTTAATATTCATCTTGAAGCTAGAATAAGTTAACTTCCGTGAGAAATTGTAAAAACGGCCTGGAAATAAAATAGTTAATCATGCATTAGTTACAAATCACGGTTTGAGACTGCGGTCGGTATTATAGCCTTCAAAACTTTGAAAGGTATAAGGTGCTGTGAGTAAAATGTTTGACTCTGACCCTCTTGTTTTATGGCGGTCTGACGTATGTGGATCTAGTTGGCATACATCATTAGTAGAAAAAATAGAACATTTCTCTGGAACAACAGGCTTTTCTTCTAACTCAAAGCCACTGAATCCTTAAAAAACCCGAACTGGCTTAATGCAACGATTTCAGTCATGTCTTTTGTTCTATCCACCTTCAATCTACCTCAGTCGGAGACTTGTGACTAAGGTAACCCCAACCTTTGTATCTTCAGCTCGTGATCAACTGCCTTCAGGTTTTATGTCTATTCGAATTTTGATTAACATACGTAACCCAAAATATATAACCAATTTACGTAATCCAAAGCATATTTTGTAGCAGATATGTGAATTTAGCAGTAGACGCAATGAGAGTTCACTTGGTAGTTGCTCTGAGACATCTGATACAAAGTATATCAGCAAATTTCATCCGGACTACTTAATTTCTGTGACTTCGAATTACTCATCCCTCATAGGAGCCAGGTTTCTTCGGTCTTCAATTATGTTTGGTAAAATCCACTAACTAACAGGGCCACATGTTTTCTGTTCTAATAACCCAATGGTATCAGCCAGTCGCCTTACGCTCACACGATCAAGAAAAACTAGTTACACCCATACGACTCGGCAGCTGACTGGTGAGCTGTTTCCTTAACGGATTTTTCAGTTAGCTAGCTTTATACCTCCGGGACTCCATAATCCGCTTGTGACAATGGCAACAGTTGTAATGTCTCCGGCGTAAGCGTCTCGTAACAATAACACGGAAGTACTTTGCTGTGTAACCCTTTTTTTAAATTTTACCAAAAATAAACGAAATTGGGGGGTTGCCTGCCATGAAACAAGAAGTATCGTATCATTCAACAGCACTCCATTAATTTTGTCAAAGCTTAAAGACAGTTGGTTTAAGCTTGGTTTAGTTTTTGAATCTATTGCCGCATCTGGTGTTTGTAAGCAGCTTACGTTCCCTAGCAAACATATCAGAGTGACACTCAGCGAAGATCATAAAATATCTCTCGAAATGACTTTATAGTGGATCGATTAGGCTCGATTTGCTCACAATTTGTTCTTGTTTGACTAAATCATTTGACGCTAATATTCATGGCCAACGCATGTACCAATCTGTCACATTCTTCAGTATTACCAACCCTTTCCGCTAGATTGCAAATATGACTCATCCTCAGCAATGTGATATATAGCGATTTTCACATATGAATGGAAGTAAGGTTTATAGAAGCATAGAAGTTTGTTGAAACTATCGAAAACAGTTGTCTTCAAGGTTTATATCTAATCAGCTTTGAGAGAATATATAGAAAAGATCAAGATCCTATTTACCCTAAAATCAACCAGTCAAATCCTAATATTCATTTACAAATAATGATATATTCCGTATCATTATGAGCTTAACTTCTACGTGCACCATGTGCTACTAATCGTTCGATTACTCTCAGTTTCTTTATTCTAGGCATTAACCAATAAATAGTACTATATCAAATATACAGAAAATATTTTACATAAATCGCTTAGACCGCCCTAAGCGAGGACTTATTCAGCATGATCACTGAATGAACGGCTACAGTTTTTCAGTCTAAATAACTTGGGATTAGGGTAAGAATGAACTGTGGCCAAACGGTGTACCCGTTTTCAATTCTAATTAACTTGAAACGATCCGTTTTAGGAACCGATTATTCTAGTTTTACTGTATACAACTCAAATGTACTCGACCGTCGTCTTCTTTTTAAATCCACCCTTCCTGAGACGTGATATGAAACGACAAACTATTTGTTTTCCGTTGTTTTGTTCAATATGACCGTTAGGCTTAACTGTCAGGAGTGAATAGTTTTTACGCCTGCGTCTATAGAGCTTACCTGACGAAACTTGTCAGGTAGACAGTTGTATTCGCATAACTCCGTGTAGTTTTGATGAATAGACTGTGAGTTGTGCCTTGTATAATAATGGCTCAAGTGAGCGAGATCGGGAGAAAACATTTAAACTAGCTTACCTCGTTACATTGTTGTCTAACCGATGTTTTTCTATTTGAAACGAATTCGTCAGTCATTATAAATTACTGTTCAGAGTAAAAACAAACAGATCTGATGTTACTCACCTCTATCGTACCATGTCCGTTAGCTTTTATTCTGTGGCTAACTCTTCTAAAATTTGAGTAGACATCGGTCTAGATTATCCGCTTCAAACAAACCGATCGGTTACAACTTATGTTTCAACTTCATTTGATGTGCACCTATAGCCGGCCACTGAACTATTCACTCAGTCAACAAAGTGTACCTAACGAAGCGCGTGAGTGTCCTTGAGATGCAAAGTATGCAATGGTGAACCAAAATCTGTAGAATTCTGATTCAACATCAATTGAGGCATGTTAAAAATACGATCAAAACAGTTGCCTACAAGGAAAGGAACAAATTGAAGTTCAGATTTGTTGTACATCATTATTCTTTAAAGCGTAGTAAACAATCTCTGCATTGATAATGTCAAAATATGTGGTGTAGAAGATTCTTTTCTATCCATTGTTCATCGACCAGCCCAATGATCGATAATTTACAGTAAAGTTAACGGTTACTGTATTGTGTTTCACATTTTACGATAAACAAGACAAATTAGGATTCCGTTTTATGCCAGCTGTTTAATTTATCATTTGTTCATACAACATAAAAACTGTATATTAGCCTGCATAATTATACGTTGACGATACATTATTTAAACGGCAAAGCTGTAGAGTGATCTTAGTATTTTGTATTACGGGATTTAAGAATGCCGACGTCCGTTCAGTTCCTTTAAGTATGAATTGATGCGCAATCGGTATTTGACTTTCAATGAGTACATTTTTAAGTTAAAAACGGGCATCAAGTTTTCAAAGCAAGTTATAGGACTGAAGGTCTCAGTCTACCTTTTCATTATTTCACGCTGGTGACAAAAAAGACACGATAGTTTAGATCTAACGTGGTCTTTTGTAATGAGTTAGTTAAAAACGTTTAGTATTCAGCTCACTCGAACGCCCCAATTTTGAAGTAGATAATCAGACATAACGACCACAACATGTAAGCGATATCCAGATAACTGAGAATGTACACCCAATTAACAGTGACCAGTTCTTCAGATACAGCGAACATATTGTTTGCAATCTTAATTCGACCTGCGGAATGTTACATCAGATGTTGCGTCATTTGGGAGGCACTATGGCACCTAGTTCGAATCAGTATTCCAAAGCCACTTGCCGATGTTACACCACCAGACAAACCGTCTGACGTAATAACAATATCCTTTTCGTGTTAGAGTATCTTCACTGGAAAATATTCTGTCAGATTTCTTCATAACAGAATCGTCAGTAGACAATTTTAAGCTAGCTCGTGTTGAATACCAGTCACTGAACAATTATAATGTGATCTACAACGTCTGTTATCAGTACCGATAAGTAATTGCTTAAAAAGCTACATTTGCCTCATGTTTAGACACTTAATAGCGGGACTAACTTCTCCTTTCAGGATGTGTCTTCATTTCGCTTCATCATATTTCATGTCTCTAGAATGTTTATCATTTCCAAAATGAACATCTTTAAGTTCACTTTCTTGTTTCACTCCGGACTCACTCAGTACCATCCTCCATAGAATTAGATGTACAAAACATTGTAACATTTCTCTAACCTGTAAAAGTTAGGCGATTCCAATGTACTGCAGGCGCTTTATTTTTAGCCCACAGCTGAAGTCTGAGTCAGCGACCGACTATGTAACACAGTAAATACCATGAATAGCACATTAGTTTCGGTGAGAAAACTTATAAAGAAAGCGGCTACCTACAAAGAAACAAGTGGATCCGAGCTAAGAGTTGCAGGTCAGAAGTCCACAAACGATTCACGTGAAACCGAAATCACGATGCAACCAGATGTTTCAAATTATTCTAACCAAACTAGGCGTACAGATATTTGCGCAATTTCCAAAAGACGCTGTATAATAAATAACGTATTTTAAATGAGATTATGACTGGGATGACACATTAACCACATCAACTGAGTTTTGACTAACACTCAGTCACAAGCTATTCGTTCAATATAATGTGTGTTCCTCACATCATGGATAAAGGTGTCATTCAATTAGACTAAGTCAAACCAATTTAGTTATCTTGCAATTATCCAGGTGGATCACATGAAAAGGTACTCGCATCTTATGTACACATCAAACTCTGTAACGTAAGCGTAAAATTCAGTTGCAACCAATCTAATCACACAAAGATAGGGAGTTCAGCTTATGAAGTCTTGTCAGATAAATAGAACTTGGACCTTCACATATCTTTTTGATGAATAATATCCGACTGTCCGGTACTGATTACTGTAGGCTATAATGTCAAACACACACAAACATGCACAAGATAACCCTAAGAGGGAAATTGTTTATGTGTGACAGAATACGTAAATTAAACATAGGTGAACTGTCTGTATTTGGGCTAACATACACAGATTTATGCAGTCCCATGCGTAAATGTCGCCACGGTTAGTCAAAGGGTTAGATTAACAGAAGATGCCTACGACTGTACAGTCATCCGTAGTGTGTCAGTACACGATATCATAAACATTTGCAGGACCGCGTAATCAACAGTGGACTTAAACTGGTTGAACACATTGTCTTTCGATATTCGAGAAATCCCGCTACGATCTAGGCGTCATATATGTCCGGTGCAAACCCAGACGGTTGTCAGTTCAATCTCTCAGGCTCTTAAAATTCTTACCCACAAATTGCTCAGAAGTGGTGGACATAAAATGCAACAGAAACATCTTTCAACTGTTGTAAACATGGAGGAACAAGCATATGGTGTGTATCGTTTTGAAGTCGGAGCCTGTGACTCGGTCAAGACTTGGGTAGAGTAATGACTCCGATTTGTTTCGAACAACGTAACTAATCGAAAACCAGGTCTACAACCTCATTAATGGAAACATGGTTTACTGGAAAATTACGAATAACACAATTGGTCGAGTCAAATTTTCATGTCAGTCAGAAAGTTACAATACCATGCGTGATCCGGTGTTGACCTCAACAACTGTGGTTCATACTGGACACTACTAATTAACCGTGATTTGCTACTTATTGCTAGCAGCTACTCAGTTGAATCACTCAAGAAGAGCTATGTTTCTTCGAGCATGGAGTCAAATATAGTTTCGTTCCCAGGTTATATTTTTTTTACCTCAACCACAGAAGATAGGGCCGAGCGGCGAACACCGGAGGCAACGTAATTTGGCCTTTTTAATTAGTGGTAATGTTAATTTTTGCTACACTGTGCGTTGGGTGAGTTTTACATCACTTGATGTACCACAAATTTGTCGTCTGAGTAAATATTGAAGCAATCGTATTGTTTGAGCTGTCCCCCTAAGCAGGGGACACAATCTGGAAAGTCCAATTGGCTTTGTAATAGAGTGAGTGATCCTGTTGAGGTGGTTGCCAACTCAGGTCCAACCAAATAACCAATGCTAATAACAACTAATACAGCTGCATTGTAAAACTGCTTAAGATATCCTGTTGTGCAAACGGTTTAGTGTTAATCTCTTTGAGCAAGAAGAAAGAATAACCCGCTTGGAATTTCACATCAAAAGCTATTTGCTAAACCTTTACGAAATAGTAATTGCCGTACCCTTTTTACTAGAAAGTCCACCAGTTATCTGGTTCATAATTTCATAAGCGTTATAACTTTCAGTGAACCACGTTGTCACGGGATAATTTCCGGAACACTTGAATGAAAACTCTGTGCCCCGACTATCACAAGTAACTACTTTCCCACAGTTTTGGACATATATATGCCTAAAATTGGTCACACGTAAAGAGTGACTGTACTGGTTCTGTCAACAGCGTACTGCAATGGCAATGTCAAAGGTACGATAAAAACGGATAAGAACAGAAGTACAGCTAAAACAATCACTACAGCAGAGCTGTTGTGCCAAATACTGATCTTTTTGCATCTATAGACAATTCCCAAAATGTGACTCACACCTTCATGATGTGTTAAAATATGTCAGCGTTTTTGAGATTATTTGTTGAGGAGGGGGGTCGTCTTATCTGTTGCCATGATAAGATTTTGAACGCTAAAAAGCGGCTTTTATCAAGGTACACTCGTTTAATGAAAATACTGTACATATAACTCAACGATTAGGTATGTCAACGAGTTCCATCTAACAAGAAAGTAAAGCATGAATATAAAATAAAAACTTCGAATTTTAGCTTTCACACTATGTATGTGAAAGAAATGAACTGGTGTTTTTTTGATTGGACGGAACTGTAAGTCTATCAAAAACTTCCGGCTAAGTAAAACCTACTTACTATGAACAACAAACGTTCACTTCTACTCTTCAATTCGTTACAATGTCTGAGTTTGCTGATTCCGTTCCAGATAATATTTTGTGCTTTTTCCATCTAACGTCTTCGGGGCTTGTTTGTAAAATCGTAAAAGAACAACCCCTGCTTTGGAAATGCTTACAAGTTTATACCTCTATGGGAACCTATTAATGTTACGACTGTGTCGGCTACCGTATTTGCGGTGAGGAATTCTCTGACCCTGCTATACATTGGAGTTTGTTCATTAACGATACATCATCGTTTCTTCAACCGGTCACTTCTACTCTTGTCTCGTCATGTGTCATGTACTGTAGCCCAAGGAGGTTTTTTCATTCGTGCTGAAGCATATTACGTGCTATGTTCTTGCTGACCCCGAACCAAACTTGTGTGACCCATTCCTTTCTTCACCTTCTGATGTATTATTCGCCCAACAGTTTTCTCGCTGGATGATAGCTGTAGCATGAGGTACTTACGTCCATGTGAACGGTTAAGCTCTAAATTTTAACGCTGGCAGACCTCTTCCTGATCTCCAACACTTTTGCCCACCTAGTTGGTACGGGTCACAGAGTCAATGTGGATGTCGCATTCAAACCGACCAATCGTGTCACACGTGTTCAAACCAGAGGTGTGAAATGTCGTATGTTGGCCGCTGCGGAGGTGATCGGAATCCGGCTGCTAAACCTTAATATGTGTGGGCAGAAGTCTTTTGTTCAAGCGCTGAAGTTACCATGGCCTGCCATCGTTGGAACACGTGACACGGCACCACAGTAACCACGTCCGTAATCCCAATATGACAGTAGATTCACACTGTATTAAGTTCCACAAAACCTTGACTTGGGAACTAATTTAATATTTATTGTATTGTATTTGGCCTGAAGGTGACACACCAAAAACGAGCTTGTTCACCACGTTTTGACTTTTGATGAAATCTCCGGGTATATTTGAACAACTGAAGCACTCCAAGGACCTACCCGTGCTGAAAAACTTGAATAGTTAATTCAGGTTCAGGATTAGGCATGCGGTGGCGTGCGAACACTGGCTTTCTGAAAGCATGCATAGGAACGAAAGTATTTCCAAAATTCTTTTCAGGTACATTGAGGAGGAATCGTGTGAAGCCAACGACAGCGACCCTCATTCGTCATACACTGAACGAGATTGATACAATTGCCGTTCGCATAACTGATCTGGAATATAATCGGTTGTACGGTCTTTCTGCGGTGGAACAGTCAGCTGTGGATGAACGTGTTCAGTTTGATGCTTATTTACAACTTGTCACGCGGAAACAGGTGGATAACAGATTGGCGAAACTGAATTGTAGCCTGGACCATAGCCCAGAACCACCGGCTTCCCCGACAAACCCGCATAGGTACGTCCATAATCTTTCGTCACTGTGTTTATCTGATGGACTTGTGGAAGTTCTGTCATTGGGTTAAACATTTTGTTGTTTAAAGCAGCGTATTAGACAGCTTGGTCTAGAAGTTCAGTTCGAAAACATGTTCGGTCAACTGGATGGTCTCACACCATCATCTCAAACAAATTTGAAGCAATTTAAGACAACCTTGGTCAATGCATGCTACCAATACCTTAGCGCCAAACCCAATGTGCGTGGGATGCCGACAAGAGATCATATTGAGGCTTTATAGAACCTACAGAAGGACGACAACGTCTTGATTGCTAAACCTGATAAAGGCGCGGGGATAGTGCTGCAAGATAAACAATCGTATCTAAACAAGATCAACGATATACTAAAGGATGATGCCATAGTTCGAAGAATGGAGTCTGAAAAGGACAAGATACAACTGAGAAGCATATCTCTAAACTATTGAGAAACATGAAGCAAAATGGATCGATTGATGTTTCAGTATTCGAGCGAGTGCGACCAACAGACTCAGTTATACCAAGACTCTACGATTTACCTAAAATTGACAAAGAGGGCTTACCCCTACGCCCGATTTCAGACATGATAAACTCACCATATCATGCACTGGCTCAATGGCTAGCCGAACGTTCGGAACCACTCCGCAACAGACTAGCTCCAAATAGCCTCAAGGATACGTTTCAGTTCATTGAATTTATCGAAAACCAGACTATTAGGAATAAAATAATGTTGTCATTGGACGTACGCTCGCTATTCACGAACGTGCCACTTAGACAGACACTCGATTTTATGCTTGATTACATCCACTCGAATGATATGCATTCCGGAATGCCTGATGAGCAACTCAAAGACCTTTTGTTACTTTGCTCGCGGGACATCCTGTTTCAGGTTGATGGGAAAATTTATCGCCAGAAGGTAGGGGTCGCAATGGGCTCGCCGCTAGGCCCATTGCTGGCTGACATTTTCAGGGAAATGATAGAATAAAAAAGGCTAACGCGATGGATAGATCAGTGCGTACGCTATAAACGTTATATAGATAATATTTTCTGTATCGTCGACAACAACACTGATACCGACTGCCTGCTATCACTAGCCAACTCAGCTTACAAGACACCGAAATAGGACAAGATGGAGAACTGGCTTTCGTTGATGTTGCACTAACGAAACGTCCAGATGGATCGATTCAACGAGGCATATATAGGAAGCAGACTTGGAATGGACAATGTACCCATTTTCACAGCTTTGTTCCGATGAAACAGAAACGGAACTTCGTATGCTGTTTCACAAATCGAATTTATTAAATTTGCTCTGAGGACACAATAAACAATGAGCTCAAGCTCTTAGGTGAAAAGTTTCGCGCTAACGGATATCCAGACAAATTCCTAACCGAAAACATGCAACAAAAGGAGCCGTAACACCGTGAGTTTTCTGTCGAGAGGAAAACCATTTACGTGAATTTGTCTTACAAGGGCGAATTATCAAGTGTACCACTGACCAGAAGGTTCGACACGATCATGATAAGAACGTTGAAATCTCCGGGTATATTTGAACACCTTGTCTAGTACTGGTGTTCAGCTGTCATTCACACATGATAGTCAGCTGCGCTGTTGTACGGTAGGCTGTACGATAGGTTGTACGCTAGGCTCAGATAGTTCATACCAGCATATCCGTTCTGTTTTTGTTAATGATTGCATCGACCAAGACCATGGTTGTTTGGCAACTAATCTGCTCCTCTTTTCAGCAACTTGGGTGTCTGTGATCTTCTACCTACTCTTTTCTTGGGCTTTGCTGGTGTATTGAATGATGAGTCGTCTGTCTGATCTTTTCGTAGTTCAACTTTGAGTTTTGTTTTTCAACTTTATCCTCTCTTGAATGCAATAGCATGCATTCGTATACTTAAATGCTTCTTGTATTACAGTTTACATTTCTTTCTTCTTAGTACAGATCTCGTCATTGCAGTCTCTCTCACTGTTTATTTTCTGAGAGATAAGGGTTTCCTTTTCGTGCTAGCCATTCAATTGGCTAACCAGCTGGACACAAAGGCCTCACTCACACACCTACTGGTCTTATTCCTTCGGGTTTACACCGGATACGTGGTTTGTGAGTGGAACTGCGAGTGGTTCAGCGCAAGCCACTTGCGGTGATGGTTTAAAGCGCAGGCGTCCTTTGGCTTCGGTCACTGTGACAGGCTAATCCGTTTTGGATGCCGCCAACCATGTGTACGATAGTTGGTTATTTGGATCGGATTGCCCACGTTTGACGCCTGTGCTGATTACTGCATGTTCGTTTACTAGTCAGAATACGTAACTTTTAGATCTTTCTTTATTCTTGTACGAGTTTCCTGATCAGTGGGCAGTAGATGGAATGAGGGTAGGAGGGTTACAGTGGAAGAACATTGGTGTCGCAAGTGGACGATTATAAGTGAGCGTTCCTCAACAGTCCGTCATTGCAGCATCGTGTTGAGTAATTACAGCAGCGTCAAAGTTAAAACAATCTGATGCGTATGGGTGGATAGCTTCTCAGCAGGATGCGTAATTTATGCCGTGGATAAGAACGTTGGATCCGTTGCTAAGGTCGGCCTTGTGGCCTGTCTACATTAGGCTTTTTTTTATTGAAGAAGATCACGGTACCTCTAGTTTGGCAGGAACTTTAATCAAAGGGGCGAATTAGACGTACGAACACTTTGACATGTGCTCCATGTCCACAGCAACCAGAAGTTGTTTGATTCTCCTCATGTAACTCTCAGTACAACCACTGCAACAGTTGTAAGATATATGAAACGTACATCGACCAACCTAGTTTACTTTGCCGGATAGCAAAGGTAGCTTACTTGTTTATGAACTCCCTTTGATTCTGCAAATAGTTACATCCCAATTTTCTGTAAGTTTGTGTTTAACTCGTAGAAGTTACTTCTTTTAACCGAATTGAAGACAATCTTAAGGAGAATTAACCGTTTCAGGTTTGTCCAAAAAAGCCAAGTGAGTGACTGTAGTCAGCAGTTACCGAAGTTAAAGTATGGCAGAGGCAAAGATCTAGCTGAATCTCCCTTGCTCCCAGATAAGTGGAGTAAAACCTTATACTTTCGTACGTTGTAATTGCTTGAGTCCTCGTGTTAGCATCACCATTAATAAACTGAACGTACAATTACAGAAACAGTGAAATGCTATAGTGCTGAATTGCTGTGAATAGGATTGTAGATGCGGACATTTTATACATCTTAATCAATGCGTTATTAATATACCATCAGTTTGATTGTACCCTTTTTAGAAATGAAAATGTGAGTTCAGTAACTTCAGTGATTCACAGCTAGTTACTAAAATATGAAATCAAGGCATGAAAATTTCCCTTAAATGTAAGTGGCATTTCCCAACGATGTTAAGTTCATATTTCGATGACAGGCATGTGAATTAGTTCATAACAGAATTATCTTGATTATGCCAAATAACTGACAGTTGACCTTTAAAATGTGAAATCAAAGCACTTGACAAATGATTCCTTCTCTATCATGACCGAATTGTCGGCAAACTAGAATGTCGTATGCTCGACGTGTATATCAATCGACACACCGTGAACTATCAAATCTTGAGCGACCAAGCACCATTCCTGTTTAATGTAGGACCATGGGTGTCAAAACTACTCCCTCTGATTGGCTGGTTGTAATATCTATCCGAACTGCGTCCAGATAACCAAGTGCAACATTGAAACATCTTGATTGTTGTGGTTAGGAATGTTGGTGTTACAACTAGAATCTGAAAACAAACCAACTTCCTTGGTTATTGCATCGCTTTTTGGTTTACACTAAAAACCAAATTGAGCAGTTTATCAGGTGACACAGAAACGAATAGTATAGACATCATTGTATCATAATATTAATCGAGAGGCTAACAGAAAAGATCTCAGTTGAATTCTTCTGAATCGGTTTCTTCTAGCAGCAAATAATATATAAAATGAACCTTAAATGTGATAGCCGAGTTCAGTAGCATTGAAGTTTCTTCACTCGGCAAGCAACTGATCACGTTGCATGTATAAAATGATAACAACCGAAAAGCATGTCAATGCAAAACTTCCGGTCAGAACTGTGTGCCTCAACTTGTCAGATTCAAAATGTCAATTGTTCATCACTTGTCTAAAAAATATTCACTTTCATTGGGATAAACATTTGTATTGGTGTGTAAATATAACTCGACAAGTAAAACAGTGAGTATAAATTGATAATTTTGTGTTTGGAAAGGGATATTTAATAGAAATCTCAGGCGTAATGTGTGTTGCCGCGCGCAGTAATGCAATATGCCAGTTAGTTTCGAACTCAAAACCACTTCTGAGGTTGACAGATGCAAAAGTGATTATTGTTTAAAATGTACCATGAATGAAAGTCGTACATCGTTCATCACACCGGTACTCGTACCCGTGCAAATTACTGTCGTTTGGGAGTGGAGAATCTAGTTCAGCTGAAGTCAAGTTGTCCATGTAATTACCAGGAACAGGATTCAAACTCTAGTTCCTGTCTTTATGAGGCAGTTCACCATTAACTTTGCTTCAGACAGCCCCGAATTATGAAGTTAGAATGCTCATCAGCATTCGCTTTTGGCATAACGTTGCAGAACTCTTGTCTATTGTCTGCTTTCCAAAAGTCCCAAATGAAAAAGTCCAAGGAAGTCTAGGAAGCTGCGGAAGATTGTCAAAACGCTTTATTTTATACCAACCAAATATATGACTAGTTCCTTCAACCACATTAGGGTTAAGTTTTACTCGTAAAAACACGTCAGAAAGACGGACTAAATGAACTCGTGAATGTATTCGGCACACTACTGAATGGCATTAGAGTGAAAGGATGAGACGCAGCGGGTGGAATGTACTTTGTAAGTTTCTCATAACTACACTAAAGGTTTCGTAAAATATATTCACATGAACGCAAACTCTGACTAACGCTACAGTTGTGAAAAACTCAACAACCCCATTGCCGGTCCCCGGTCTTATAAGAAAAGCAAAACAAATAAGACAGGCACTAATGCCAAGGATGAACAAGGTAAGCATGCATAACATTTATTCCCAACATCTCGAAGGGTTGATAATGGTTCTAATTATATATTACAGAAGTCGAACCCAAATGAGTACAGGAGGGGATGTATTTGGGCCACTAGAACCTAACCTCATCTAGCGTTATTACGTTCTTTTGAACCCGAGGGACAACAGTGGCCTGTGATACATATATCATTAGCTTATTCAAACAACGGGCTCATTAGGCCATAATACGGTAACTACCTTTCCCTGTTGTTTCCTCTATGGGATCAATCCAGTAAGTAGCACGGCCATTGTTGAAATCCTGATAGTTTTGCTATATGCGGATCTTTGGCAAACTGATGACGGTAGGAGCAAACACAAACATGTCTTGTTTGTTCGATCAACTGATGTGGTTAAGACTGAGATCAGCAATGAAGTCAATCAGCTCTCGAAACAAATAACACAAGCTGTAGCAAGTAAAAATGAAAATATGACACTTTATTTGAGATTGTTTTGTAGACTTTCAATACCATGTATTTATGCTATTAACCTACTGGGACTCTGACTCACACACACACTCCCTCGTGTCATCTGTTCGAGGTTTACTCTAAAGCGCGTTTCTTTGAACAGCACTGTCCTCTCGTAACTTCCCATACTTTTCATACCATAATCAGCCATTATGACAGAATTGTTACAGTCATCTTGGAACTGATTGGAAATGTAGGTATGGGCTTTATCGCCTTAGCATCCGGATACGTTACTCAAATCCAGTTAAACATGCACCGTCGGTTTCGGTAGTATATCTTGGCATTGGTAAGTCAAATCTCAGAAATAAGTACACTTGTTCTCTCTCAAACGTCGTAACCTGTGTTCAGAACCCTATGTGTTTGAACTGACTAGCAACCCCAAAGTACTGACGGAATAACACAAGTCACAGAGCTTTGGGAACAGTGATAATTCATAAGTGAAAACGAGTTAACGAGCTCATATGGTTTTTTTGACTCTGAGAATGTCCAACTCAAGCTTGAATGAAAATTCATCTCAAATTTTTTTCCCCGAATCTTGGTTCCTTACAAGATTCTTACACTCATCTGCTAACATCATAAACGTGTTATGAATGTACTCCCAAAATTGTCATCAATGGGGAGCGCGAAGTAACATTATAAAACTTTTCTCAGTATATGGTGTGAGCTAGCATGGAACAATATAACGTTTCAACTGACTTAGTATCTATCACAACTATGACTTTCAAAGTTTTACTAATGTTCGCCGATTTTTCGCTATGATAAAATTCATGATTCGGTTCAACGGAGCATCAGGGCGTAACAGAAAATCACATATTTTGTTATCTTTATTCTATGAACAAACATAAAAGGTGAAATCGGTCATGTTTGCAAAAAAAGCAACGTGACCTGTTGGGGGTCGCATTAATCTTGATTTTTGACCAGCAGGAACGACTGCGTTCAATTTTTCGCAAGAATGATTAACAGGTTAAATAGAAACAGAAGACGTGTTCGTATTCCTGATCTGATCCACATGAAGCACAATAATGATTTCGCAAAAGAACGCAATCTAGGTCAATCTGTTATTTGCCAATCTCAGTAAATTGATGGTAGTAATAGTACTATAAGGGAAATGTTAGTAAGATTTAAACGCCGTGCGCCGATTGGTGACGGCACGTTTGAACTGGAACAATTAATCTCCCTGGTTTAACGACAACCGCGCTGTTCTGCCAATTCAGCCAAATGGCTGACTACTTATCGATTGAGGTTTGTTGGTAACGCGCTGCAATGCTCAGTCGGATGTCGTCTAAAATCGTGTAGCAATGGAAGCATGGTCCTGAGCAAACAATCTATTGGCAGAGTAGGAAATGACAGGTAAGGTCATTTGTGGGAGAACTGAAGAGACTGGACCACGTCGACTCTGGCAAGTAATGTGGAGTTCAATGGCATTTCGAAATAACCTACACTTTTTAAGCAGTACAACCTAGAACATTTCGAATGTGCAGAGCAAAACACTAACTGGGCTTACCACTCTCACCTAACATGTCTAACTGGCTTCAAAGTGCAGATGGTAATTGAATGTGACCGTACTTAGTAATAGGTGTTTTCGGTCTGATCGAATTAAGTCGTGAGAACTCACTGTATTGAAGGTTTTCTAACATGTGACTTGAAAACGCGACCAATAAGAACGTGTTTCTACTAGGCAACTTGTTCATATCTCATTGTTTTGGATAGATATAAACTATCTCGGATGGCCAGATTATATTTGGTACTACCACAAAGGAACAAATGGTGATTTTGTTATATCAAATTGCTCAGCGTCAAATCCGTACCTATGACCGTTTTCGTCTTTATTTGGAGTCAACTGACACAAGTGGACAGAACAAAACCCGAAATGACACCCTTAGCTTTTCGATCCAAAGACAATATTCTCTGGTTCACAAATTGTGATGAAAGTCCATTGTAATCTATGAATGACTGTGGTAATCTTTGCTATTACTGTGTGATCTAGTTTCCCATTAATTTTGTTGCTCGTCCCGTCAAAAACTAAGATCTACGGACTGGTAGTCAATTGGATAATAGCATGTGTTTATTGTATGAAGATTTTCCTGCTTAAACTTAGTTTGCACTACCCTAATTGATGAGTTCGCTGAAGGCTGAAACCAGCTATGGAGAGTGGAGTTAATAAAAAAATGTACATAATATTGTGATCAACATGTCGTTCATAAAGTGAAATCATTAACCGATTTTACTGCTGTGAATTCAGTGTTCTGCGTTCATTCGCTAAGCGTTTGGCGACGTAATCTATAGGAACAACTTACATGTCAAACCGAATGACTATCTAAGAGGTAGTTTGTGAACAACAACGCATACATTATAAACCTTGATTGTGCATGTGAATCCCTCTTAGACCATTAAAATCTGTGAAACTACTGATGAATAATACAACGCATACATGAACGCCACCACCGACCAGATGGACAAGGCCACAATTAGTACGGTTATTATTTATCTAGGGTTGTATCTAGCAATATAATATTGCAGAAACTACGCAAGTTTTGTGAAGTCGGTCGTACAGGCGTGTGCAAGCGGGAGATTGACTATGACTCCAGAGACACCAGGTATCTTCGATTCACAGAAACTGCCTGCAGAGTAAACAAAAAAGTGCACAAATCATTGCAATCTATTGAAAGCGAGTTAATAGTTTGTTTTTTAAGACCCCCTGGTAAATGGGATCTGTCTAGCCAGGGTGTCTAACAGAATCTACTCCATTTACAATAAAAGTCACGTTTCTCTAAGGGTCGTAGCGAGGTAGGAGGACTCAATTTTGTGATTAAAACTGAAAGAGATATAAATTCCGCACAACATTCTTCAAAGTATATTTTTTATCATTTCGAGAAACTTGGACATTTTGATCATCGATTGGTCTGAACAATTTTAAACATTGTTCAACCCTTCAAGTCGTGAATTACATAGTTCCCACTTGAATGAGTTAGCGAAAGCAGCAGTGATTTTTATTTCTTGATTTGCACATCCTGGTGTTTTGGAAGTAGTGGTTGCGTACTCTTCTAAGTGAGCGACCTGTGTCATGACAATTTAACTAAAACCCGGAGTATTGGTTTCCCTCTGTCACTCATTATGGTGGAAACCGTTTTGGGAAAGTTCTTTATATGTAGTCACAAGAAGCATTGGTTGTCTATGCAGTTAAATAGCGTAGAAAAACTGGGTAACCCAGTAGTGGCATGCTTGTTAAAGAAACCCCGTTGCTCGTGGTCAAATTTGCAAGGTATGAATTTTGTAATGGCGATTTAGTAAGGTTTAAAGCCAATAAAAATAACTAACGTTTTTTAACTTCCACAATGAAAAAACAACTGGTAGACTTGTATACTTTATGTCAATCATCCGAAAATGAATCAGAAATTGGTTTCTTTCCTGTTAGCAGTCGGTAGCATTTAAGAGATCGAGAATTGTATGTCAAAGATTTCCACCAGTTTGGTCTCACATTCTGCGCGGGTGACATCAGTGACATTACACTTCTGTCTGTCATGATGTTACGTCCCAAGAAATCCGGTAGAAGCAATTAGCAGTCACACTGCTGCGCCTATGCCAACTTGGGTCTAGTTATGCAGTTAAATAAAAGATATTCCAATGGAACGGTACAACTGTTTTTTATGTGTACATCCTGTCTGTCAAAAGTGTTCCGGTCATAGGAATAAAACTGTCAGCTGGTATTAACGTTTTCCGTTTCTCTCCTCACAGATATTCTGTCCACTCACACCGTCTTGTCCGCAGTGGTGTATCCCTCAGCACACATCAGTTACCAGTGGATCAGTAGGACAGCTTGGCGTATGATACAGCAAAATTGTATCACGCGAAGCATGTCTGCTGCTTTAAGGTCATGAACATGAAACAAAAAACAATTCGCCCTTCCACTAATCCCGTCCAGAATAACTACATAAGGATAACTCTGATACTTTACTAATTACGTCGTAACCCAATTTTGATTCTGTTAACTGACCTACATTACTTAAGGCGAAAGAAGAACCATTTGCTAATTGTACATATTCAGTTGATCAGAAAAGGGATACAGTAGTTTACTGCACTCAGTGTGTGCAGTTCATAAAGACACACTTAACGCTGCTGGACAAAAGTTCAGAATTAGCTAATATGCTCAAAGCTGATGTGAAGAATTGCCTGGCTCGCGCTCTCAGCTTTCCCTAGCTGTTGCTTTTACGCTCTTACATTCGTTTTTCGACAGTCCTTCATGCAGACCACTCCTGTTGCGTAACATTCATTCCTCATTTAATCGACTTACCATTCGTCTAATCAAGTATGAGAGCACTGTAGACACCTTTGCAAAAATAAACGGTCCACTCAGCGTGAAGTTCCTTAGCAAAGAGTAGTTTTCGTGGTAACAGATATATCCGGTCTACAGAGCATTGACTTCTTGACACTTATGGTCAGTGTGGTCAGAGAATGTAAGTGGTCAATTTCCTCTCAGTAAGTCGTTGATGTTCAACTCATTCAAGGTGCGCTCCAGATAGACTACGTCAGTTTGTCTCCGTTTACTGAGAATATTTTACGCATCTTCCCCTTGCATTATGGGTATGATCATTTGGCTTTCACTCGTGAAGCTCCACATGCGCACTTTTTATCAAACTTACTCGCACATCTGTCTTTCACGCTCTAATAGACGAACAATTTTCGGATTTTGACAGTCAGCATGCCAGACTCGATAGACTTGCACCGAGTCGAGTGAAACAGTAAACAATGTTCGGGAAACATTACTAGGCATTCATTACAGACAAACGACTCGTAACAGAAGCTACGACAGTAACAACAACAGCACGGTCATCACCACCACTAACAACATTAATGATAAACCGCTTCATTAGCTATGGGTGGGTAGACATTCCGGCAATGCATATGTGAGAGGACAGTATGTTATGTATGTAAACCGTGTCGTTTACATATGCTGTACGAGTCAGCTAATCGACAGTTTTAGTCTCGTCTATGGTTTGTTCAGCATGTACTAAACTGTTCAAGATTTTTGCTCCGAATAAAAATGTTTGTTTTATTAAACTCAGGTGACAACAACTTTCCGGTACAGGGTAAACCTGGACCTCATCAATTGCAAGTTCAGTAAGAAGGCCTTTTAGGTGGACATCCACACAAGGCTGGATATCGAAATTATTGCAATTTCCACCGCACTTAGTGTGTTCAGGAGACGGTGCAATGTAGTAAGCGACTTATTAGTTTATGTTGATCCTTGAAGAAATCTCTGTTTCATAGCAAAAGTTAAGCCATTGGGTATCACTACTTCATTTTTAATACAAGCTTCAGACTAGGTTTAATGAAACTTCTGTGAGAAAACTTAGTAACAATAAACAATAGATCGTCCTTCAGTTGATGTCAGGTAATTGCTAGTTGACCTAACGTCACTAGTTTGTTTAAGATGAGTTTGCTATGTATCTCATGTGTTGTTAAGCGTTCCTCCTGATAGTAGACTTGTGCTATTAAACAGAAAATAGCTAAATGGAGAACTGTAGGCAGTACAATTTTCTTATTCTATAATTTAGGTGGAACTCTGTGGTCACGGCTAACTCAGTCTCATTCTTTGAAACACTGCCTGGTCGTTATGCGTCGCAATCAAGTTGTGGTAGACCTCTATTGGCAACTACCTTCACGTACTCTCATAACTCACCAACTGCGTTGATCCGTGTGTGTCCTTTTGTTTTCCGCTGATTGTCTCCCTCTACCACCACAACTCTGGAAAAGTTACGTGAAAAACAACTGGTGTCTCGTACACTGTGGTCATAGTACAATAAAACAGACTTGGAATCCACACCAACAATGTGTGCCCCTGTTACACGACCGATTTGGTTTAGTCAAGACGACTCTTGCTCTGAAGGAATGATCCTAGGTTGACACGAACGTACACATCTCAGAAGAAATCACTTAACCAAATACAAATTGTGCAGCCCTGCAACGAGTATGATTGTACTAAGTGACACGGATCCAAAACGTTACAGCTGGTTATCACTCGGCTAATCTTTTGAGGAAGAAACTAATCTCCATAATTCCGTTTCGTACACCTGAGAGTTAAACGGTTTGTTCAGAAGTCGTTTCAATTTCAAATGAGCAGCTAATACAAAGCTAGCTAATTCACAAAAGACTATCGGTTGACATGGTAAGCTGCAAGTCGTTTTAATTCACGCATCAAGAGTGCAATATTAGAGGGCCATAACAATTGAGAGAACACTGTGCTGACTAAATTAATCAACATGGTCTAGACAGATCATACATCCCTTGTTGCTTAACACTGCCTTGCTTCAATGTGCAATCGGCATTCGTTCACCCAAGTTGGCCAGGAAGTCTTGGAAGAGTAAAATTTTAAGAAATGTGGATACTATGGTACAGGGTTTTGTATCTTCTCTCTGTTCAACTGGGAGACAAATCCCCTAACCTAGACTGTAGGGTGTGATGGTCAGAGTAGGGGTCTTACTAGTGAAGACTCCGTTGATTTGACGATATCGGTGAAGCACTTGTAAGATGCAGAAATGTGGTTCACAGCAAATTCACCACGAACCACTTTGATCAAATTTAAGAGTGTTTAATACTTGGAATTCAAAGCATCGGACTTCAAGGATCTCAAAACGACCAAAAATGACTGTTCATCATGGTTATCTAGATATGCAAAGTTTAGTAGTAAAAGATATCACGTGGAAGTAAATGCAGTTATTTTCATCATGCTTGCATTATGAAGACTTTAAATAGTCCGTTTGCACGGGAGAAGCCATTTTTCAATCGCGGTATTAGTCAAATAACATGAGCAAAAAAGCCTTGGTTGGCAAGCTCATCACTGGGGTCAAACATATTGAACAGACGGTCATTTGGATGTGGTTACAAAGAACTACTTAAGGGTGCACAATAGACTTGACCACTCCGGAGGAAATGTATGATTCACCCAGGTATGGGGTTCTTATTTAGATGAACAAGCGACGTGGTCCGGCCATCTTCGTTTGTAATGAAACCAAACGAGCAAGCATGCGATGTTCGTAACTATGAGAAGCTCAGTTTCGATGTTTGTCATGTGGATGTTGTTATGACTGACACAGCTGTCCTCCCTCGGTGATAAACCGCATACCACATCGGTGAGTAGTTATTTATTTGAAGGCATACCCTAAAGAGCACTTCTCTGGTTTGAATGAGATAGATACAAAACTGCAACCCGTTCTGAATGTGGAGGATCATGGTGAGTGCGAGAAACAGGAAAAGCCACTTAAGAACTGGGCAGTTGAGTAAGAAACATAATAACCGCTTCGTGTAAGGATGGTTTGTTGTTCTTGATGGTGAATATGCGTATGATATGTGTCAGTAGGCATAAAACACCATTCCGTGATGTCAGCAGTTTTCTAGACAAGTTGGTTGAATCAAAAATCAAATAACTGCCAACTAGGTTAGACTCTTCTTATAATGATCGACCCCCTTCACGTAAAATGTTTAAGTCCACTGACAAAACATAATATCCACCAGTCACAAAAATGATCTTAATCTAATATCACTTATGTGAAAGCTTCATGGTTCGTTTTCTTCCGTTTATACTTCGAAATATGTTATAAAAGTGGACAAAAAGGGCACAATAGTCGGCACATTCTTGGTGAATGGATTTATTAATGCGGTTCATACACAGTAGCGCACATATCAGCGAATGCGAAGCCACCTTACTAGTTAATACCTTCATCAGAGCAGAAAGAAGATATATGTTGCGATATGTTAACATTTCGTTTACTCTCATCAGTCGCAAACGTAAAACATTCCAGTTATATACATCATACAGATAAGGACAGACAGGGATTAGACATGCATACAAGCAAACCAATTATTATGTAATCACGACCATGGCAACCCAATAGGTTGTCTCAACCACTTTTGTGCACACAGTGTCGGCTGGTAAGTTCGGATTAGCATCGCTTCACAGAAAGCTAACAACTTCGGGTTTCGGTTGCGCAACAATATCTTGAATGAGTTACCTGTTTACTTTTAACCAACCTGTTAACAAGTAAAGCCGACACAATGCTCGTCCCCGAACGAAATCCATAAAACACACACTCCCGTCCAAGAAACACTTCTGTGAGGTGCGGCACTGTTTGCAGTAGATACTCCCATTTAAGACAAAAACCTCCCTGTACTCTGAAGGAAGTAGCTTTTGAGAACAGAAATGAGCACAACGCATCGGATGAGTAAATATTGCAATAAATTTGTGGGAACAAGCCAATCTGGGTAATTTATTGACCTTAAGATGAGCTACTGTAGAAAATAAATCCTTTAGCTAACAGTCGTCATACAACGTTTAGAGGGGCCGAAATATGACACACAATCATTCAATGAACCTAGATGTAGGCTTGTCAATAGGCAGTTTTGTTCGCCGAGCCACGTAAACTAAACGTTTAGCAACTGATCGCTTGGACGTGACCTCTTGCAAATGCAAACACCCATAAGGGATTTTACTTTGGAATCCAAATCCGTACAGCAGTTGACTCAGGTGATACAATCGCATCATGAAACAATAACTATCCATTTGGAAAACAGAAAGAATTCAACAACGCCTAAACCATTTTGCGGTACTTCTGAGACGGCAACTAACTGAATAACATTCAATAAAACAGGAGCTCCCTAATATTGCTCTTCTTACTCCGGTCGCGAACCAAGTAAACGGGATGGTTATAATGTTGTGATGCTAGTCGAGATGATGTAACACTGGGTAATTTTCTGCTCTCAGTCCTATTCTTCAAATGGATTATGGATGGTGTTACTCTTTACGTAGACTGATGATGTTTCAACAGTTTGTAGGACTGCTTACCAATCGCAAAAGGTTGCAGAATGAGGTAACTCGATGGCTTCCTATCTTTCAGAGTGTAGCAAGAACAGTTTTGATAAAAATCCAATGAAATCATGAACGCACTTCTACATTGCTGACTCTACCCAGAACTCTTTCTTAACATTACACTCACATCGACCAAGGTTCAAGGTGTTAAAAGCCCGACCATCCTCCATCTCCTGACTTTGCGGGAAAAATTGCTGCACTTAAGAGAGTTTGTCGTGTTGGGAGATTGTCGTCTTTTGTACTATGTCATTATTAAATTCCATCAGAGCCGTAGTGCAAGTTGGGTGAATTTGCGCTCTAGTCAATCACAAACTTGGGGGTTATACCTACAGAACACGTCATTTTCAAGAAAGCTGACGATTCATAAGTCTTTAGAAGGTATAAGCTATCTTTCTTCATCCAAGGTCAATTGACCATATGAACCTTAAACTACTGCCGTTTGATAGCTGTTGAAGTGTTCTTATGGATAACGGCTGCTGGCGTAATTTACATGGTGCAAATTCACGTGTATAATGATGAACTTTGCCAATCTTATCAAACGTTTGAATCTTTCGCTGAACATGAGCGGTAAATTTTAGGAAAGCGTTCGTAGACAAGAAATCTTCGAATTTACTCAACACATCTCCCAAGACTTAATGCTTTCATGATTCACTCATCACCAATTCGGACAACTTGTTCAGCAAGTTTGTCACCTAAGTTGGACATATATGAGCTATCGACATTATATGCATTGGTCAGGTTTAAGCTAAATCACAATTATGTATCTTCCGTATGATACAGCATAAGTTGGGAGCCAATGTATTCGATTTAAGAAATCTGTTATCTCAATACTGGAACCTTCGAAAAAAACTACCAAGATTGTAATCAAGTGATGTCATCATACATAACCGGACTGAGAAAGATTACATCGTGAACACGAGTGTATCATGTCCTTACAACAAGCGAATAATACCATCTCCAGTGAGCTCGACCAGCATTTGTTCCGTTTTTCACGCTAAGAATGTGAAATTTCACCTGTGCTTGATGAGTCAAAATGAAATGTTCAGATCAAGTTGGTTTTATCGTTAGAAACGAATACAGTTTGATCAAAAAATTACAAAAACTTTTGGGTCTGTGGTAATGGTTACAAAAAAATCTTTGCAGGCTCCGTCTCATATTCTTTCCAGAAAGGAAAATAAAAGGTCAAAATCAGGCCGCCTATATTCAAACAGTTTCATAAGTTCACTTCAATAATGTTGGCTTTCTCAACACATATTAGTAAGGTATCGGCCTAGTCTTCAAAACCTTTGACTTACATCAAATCCCCCGAGGGACACTTAAAACGAAAAAGCTGACGATATCTATTAATGAATGAGCTCAAAGCGACAAATAAAACGATTCCCATAACTATACGGTGTTTTGTTTATCCAGAGTTTTCAGTAGATCAAATCGGTTTCCGTATGAAGTACTGTGATAACATTTAGTGCAAACAGTGTATTGTCGCAGAACAATAAATATAGAGGTTCAGCGAAGTCAAAACAGTTTGTTGTCAGCGGAAAGGGGTTCTACTAAATGTCTTTGAGTCAGATAAAGCGCTATAAATATTTCAGACATCCATAATCTAGCCACCCAAACGGTGGATCACTAAAGATAGCAGTGAGTAGTTTGGCATTACACCCATCATTAAGTCACAGACTTGTCAATCGGAGCATGGATGAACATGCAAATCGATGTTTAGAAAATCCGTTCAACGGCTTTGCCGTTGAGACAGTGCGTCTGAGCGCCTGAAAAAGCTGACGGTTTAGTATCTCGGTTGCAGTGCCACTGTTCATTGGAAGGTGGATAAAAAATCTTTCTCCGTTGTGTTAACCTAAATTTATGGCTCAGTTATGATAGTGTTCCTAGTTATAAGACGATCCGGATAGCCAATTTCCGGTAACACATCAGTGACTGTTTGCAGTACCCGGTCTGCTGATGGAGGTGGTCTCGTTCAGGCGTTTCCGAGTATAGTCTAAAGAGCTCCGATCAGTCATCTCAAGTGAACCAGACAATCAGTGCTTGCTGCTGCTGAACCGATCATCATTCGCTTACGCAATCTGATTCTTTTTTCATAAAAGTTTGTGTAAGCTCTGCACTTGACGTGGACAAAGGTCACCACACCGAACTACACGCCAATCAAAACTCCAATCGATAATGTAATGGTGGACGAAATGTCAAACCGTTCACCATTGACATTGGTGATTCTCTGTTTCAGTGGCTAGATTGTGGATGTTTGTAATGTTTGTACCACTTTACATGAACCAATGACATTCTATTAAACCTCTTCTCGTTGTATAAATACTGTTCTAACTTCGTTGAACGTTGCACATTTTATGGGTTTGAAAGTAAATCCTCAAACATAAATTTTGTTACGATTTCCTTTAAAAAAAATCAAGTAATAACCACTGCTTTTTAAATATGCGTCACTTTGGGGTTATACCACATCTTCTCAAGTGTAACGCGGTTGGAAATAACATAATTTTTGAGTTGCGTTCAGGCTAAAATAATTGTTGTTACCTACTAACAGAATCACGGCGATCAGGGTAGTCAGGGCTAGATATCGATTTGTTTTGACAGTCTACAAACTGCAATTACTTCCACCTTTTACTGCTATCCATAAGAATGCGTTGGGCAGACTTTTGCGGGAAACAAGCGTTTGTGGTTGCATGAAACGGATATCAACTGCCAGATAAATCGAACGTATCTGAGCAGACAGAAAACCATGATGAGCATCCACGAGACAGTTCGCGAAAAGTGCCGTAAGAAGCATCTAACTGTGACGAGATGGGGTTATAAACCACAGTCGGTAACGGTTCTGTTGCGTTAGTTAAACTTTAAAAACAACAGCTTAAACATTTTCAAACTGGATTTAGTACTGTAGTTTTTGAATACTGTATTTACTACATGCGTAAACGGATTTTTCTACTCGCCTATCAAAAGCTTTGATGAATACCGACGATTTGAATGGTTAAAACTGTTATGGGTATGGCCTTCCTTTAAGAGCTGAATACTTTTTTTAAACGACCGTAGTGATGTAATATTGTGGTGATGAGTTAGACTTCTCTTTTGCTGAAGAAATTTCAACTGGTGACTATTCGGAATAAGTAGGATGTTTGTTCACAAATTCACACAAGTCCTATTCAATCGTCGTCACTTCTGAACTGATACGGTGGCAAAGCTACGGTGTTTCAAAAAGGTAGCTGAGGTATACATATTGTCCAGTGGATAAAATAATGTCTAATGAGCAACTGTCTAAGCCTCCATCCTAATTCATTTGACAGACTATATGAACTACAATCCAGATGCGTATATTGCAACAAACAAAATTACAAAATACAGGATCACCTGGAAGAAGCTGGTCAGGGAGCATGAAATATTTTGCTTCAAACACAACTTGAAATTTGGTTTATTAACAAACTTAAGGTTTTGCGCTACAGGTTTGGTCCGAAATTAGGTTACATGTTCTCCTGTCCGAAGGCAGCGAAACGCAATCATGGATAGCATTAAAACGTTAGAAAAAAGTTTTGTATCTTTTTTCATGTGATATTACTGGTTGATATTATATTGAGCCAGTTTGTAACGAAATCACGTTTGCCAAATGGTTAATATCATTTAATCACCGAGATAAATGAATTGATCCACGGAAATCGTGGAAACAGTTGAGATGGAACAATTGACTATAATCTCAGGACAACCTGTATCTCACCGAATGGGCTGTTGTTTTTCATTACTCCGAAATATCGTGTTGAAGGCCAGGGAGAGGTTGTTGAAGCATTAATGGTTAAGTGTAGTTTTGATAAAAGTGCTGTAATTACCAGTTGTTTGAAAAAAACAAGTAATCAACGCTGTCAGCCAGGTTTTAGGTAAATTCCAATTTTGGCAAGCGGTATATATCTGATTATATCAGACCGGACATCATTAACGTATGAATCGTAAGTTCCATCGTGATGGTGACGAAAGTCTATGTTTTTTGAACCAAATTAACGGAACAGATATCTCTAGCTACAAACTAAAGCAGACTGAACGTTTGCTGCTCATTTGCTGATAGTTCGAGTCCGTTACACTCTGTAGTTCGCTTGATCATTTGTGGCATTGAGTGATCTACGTAGGGAGTGAATGCATTACGTGCACAATGTATCAGATAAATTTAATTTTCTCAGACCAACGGGGATAGAAATATCTGATAAGGCTTATGCTCATCAGTGGTATAGAGACGAATTGTAAATCAGTTTGCGTTAGATATCATATAAAACTACTCCGTAGGGTGTCGTTTGTAGAAACATCTGATGCGGAAGATATAGCATAAGGATTCCTTTTGATGACTATAATCTTACAGTTTTATAAATCGTGTAAAATTTCAAAGAGTTGTAGAAATTAGGCGGATGAACAAGGTCAATCTATGTGTTTCTGTGCGCACCTTGTAAAACTGTTACATACTTACATTGTATTTAATCACTTTTGTGCAAGTTAGGTATATATTTTTTTTACTTCAGACTCACTGGAGTTTGTAGATCATTACGAGTATTGGCAACGAAAAGTGGGCAAAAGCTAACTCTGCCTCATGCTTACAAGCGACATTACAATGGCAACATACTACCTTATCTTATAAATTTATACGGTCACCTAGAAGCTTGAGACAAACTGAGTTTCTGCACAGTTCCGACGAATGCTGTTAAAATCTGCATGGATCCCTGGGATCAACTGAGTTTTAGGTAAGCAATACAGTTTATTAGTAAATGAGCCTTTATCTAGAAATTCAAACATTCACTGTTCTTACAATCAGATGTGCGGTTGAATTTTGCCGCGTGCGCATACTTGGTGAGTAAAAGTAGATCCCGATGAAATTCTTCACTAAACGCATGCTTACCTGTTGCATATGTTTTTACAAACTTCTCGATTGAAAGTCTTGTGTTGTTTATTCGATTCAGATCCCGTGAAGTCCTACTATTGATGAGTAGTTTATTTTTTAAATGTGAACTAGACAGTTAAACCGGTCGTTCCACGCTTACCACAGCTCACTTATGAGTCCAAGGCTAACGTGTATTTGTTATCTTTGACAAAGATATGTGTGTACGCATACGTTTTTCACTGCATCCACTAACGTAACGTTTTAACAAGTTTTGACATTGAAGCAGTATAAGTGTTCCTTTATCTATCAAATCAAAATAATGTGTTCGTTTGTTACCAAAAGTGAAAAATGTAGTTTTCTCATGTCAACAAGAAAAAGAGAAAACAAATGAGACCAAAAGTTACAAGAAGTCATCATGTTTGTTTACAAACTAAAAGTGTTCCAACCTTGCAACTTCGTCTTTATGGTGACAGACAATGTATCTCGCGTTTTTAAACCACTACTTTCAATGGTTACTAAAGCGTATGTTTTTTGTTTACCAGGATGACTTGCATAATCCACCAAAATGTTTGATCAATTACACAGATCTTAATAAGGGGGTCGAACAGACGAAATCCCTACTCGTTCTTTCTTACATTAGTTCAAATGCACCTGGGCCATGACTGGTTTTTGTTAGTGATCGTTTGCTTTTGCACACGTTGACTGCCAAAAGTGCTCAGATATAGGACTTGATGATAAATTATTGGGCTCTGTTCACTGACATATTGATCGATCATCAGAAAATATTCACTTAGAAACAATGTGTATGGACTCCGCGAAAAATGTAGATGATGTAAAAAGCAGTCCGAAGTTCACATCAATTTTGGCAGGAATTGGGCCTGCACTGGTGTCGGTGTGTATGTCGACGATCTGTAAGCTTTCTGATAAATTATTTTCACAAGTTGTATAGCCATTAACAGGGTATACGTCGGCCTGTAGTATTACAGACAGAATATTTATAACAGACCGAATTCGATTGACACCCGATATGCAGATCAATAGTTCTGTTTAACATAACCTGAAAAAAACATGAAAAACATTTCCAACAACTGCATTCGGTAATTCTTATAGAGTAACTGAGAGTACTAAGATACTTGTTGTGTGTATGAGTCACTCGGATAGGAAACACGGATTTAGTTGGGAGATGTGTCGTCTCTATCCTAGCAAATGGATGGAATGATCATGTGAGTCTGGTGTGTGGAGGTGCCAGGCCTGACAAACTTAGGATATTTAACTGTCTGGTACAAGTGGTTTAATGTCTATGGGGATTCAAGTGGTCTGTGGACATATAGGTTGCATGCACTCTGTGAGTAACCAGTTTGCGGAAACTCTTTTCGCAATGAAAAGTTGCACCCAGAAATATGTGAATTTCACACGACATCAAACTGGATTAGGTATTCTTATCTAGTGATTCACACAGCTTACGCTTATTCTTCATTACTAAAGAAGTGCAGTTATTTGTAACATTTTCTTAAATTTAGTCCCCAAGAGAATAAAACTGAATGGAAAATTGTAATACATATGGCGTGCTTAATACAATCTCAGCTTACCCTTCACTAACAGAAGGTCAAAATGTCACCTTTTATAATCCGAAAGTCTTCGGAATCCATGCTATTTTGAGCTACAGATTTGAATACATATCTGGGTATAGTTTGTGACATATGGAGTTTAGGGTACACGGTTTTCGTCGTTGTTACGAATTCAGCCATAGTTTGGAGTTATCATAAAATGGATGACTTATGTGGTGCTTGTCACTAAACCTATTTATCATTACTGTTGTTTTATTACATTGTTGACAATAAGTTGTACAATTGCGCTCGAAAGATAAAATACCTGCTTTGCTTAGTTCGGTTGTTATTACTATTGCGTCGAAGCTAGCTCTGGGGTTGACCTAAGTCATTTACTTTAGTTCTGTATTTCTGGAATCATCACAGCTTCTTATTTGAAAGTTTCGTTTGCTACTCATGTGTACCGTAACAGTGTAGTTTCAAGCAATTTGATAACAAAAGATTGGAAATAAACATCGAGAGAAGTAGGATAAAAACTTCGTATCGTAGTGAGTTACTGAAAATATATTCGGTTGCCAGTCACTGTTCCCAGGGAACTGCGTATTCCTACATATCAGAAAAATAGACATTGCATTAAAGAACGGTTTATACAGCAGAAATACACTACTATCTTTTGCGAAACGTCTCATCTCT